>OMLM01017412.1:0-16984 GCA_900302695.1 Helostoma temminkii | reverse complement strand
AGGAGGGGCTAAAAAAAAAAAAAAAAACAACAACAAAAAAAAAACCTCAAATACAACACAGTAGTTCAGAGGCCCTATTAGAGTATTTTATGACCCAGTCACACGTAAGTAAAAGCCTGAAAGTCTGATAGTGTTTATGGGTGAAGTGTGTCCATTTGCACAAACCCCCCGGTGTGTCACTGAACAATTTAACATCTCTCCATGTGTTTAAGGATTGTATGCACACATGTCTGAATAAAACGAGCCCAACACAACTGGATGTGGTTCCACTTGACATGTGACAGTCACATACAGTAACTACACAGTTGGTTCGGGCTCTCATTTCAGATGACGTGTGAAAACTGCGTTGCCCAAACAAAAACACAAATTGTGGCTTCAGTGTTCTCATTAGTGTTTATGGCTGCGTCTCAAGAAGCAAAGTGTATAAAAGACGAAATGAACAGACGTTCAGTGAGCTGAAATGGTTATGTGGCTTCATTTGAGCTCTCAAAGACAAAGAGCCCGACCTTGAGAGAGGCTGACTTCATTTGTGCTCTCAGTTTAGTAATGCATGTGCACGATTTTGTTTTTTCTTCACCATGGCACCTGCTGGCCTCAGCATATCACACATTCACTACATGTAAATAATAAAGTTACTGTAATATGCTTCCTCTGTGTGTTCTGATAAACGCTGGCAGATGTGTGATCAGTGTGACAAGACAGGTAGAAACGATGCAGAGAAAGTCAAACCAAAATAAAACTAAATTTTAAATTAAATGTTACATATGGAACTATTTAATATGATTTCCACTCCAAGCTGTTCCTTTCAAACGGTTTACAGCACATCAGATATCTCACACAAGCATGAATCCAGGGCAGCCTCCCTGCTAAAAGCATGTTCCTGCCCACATGGAAGTGCATGATTGCAAATACCAAAAATACAAATTTTTGGCCAAGAAATCCTTAAAGATTAAAGATTAAATGGACAAATGAAACACTACTGTAAAGCTATGATTAAGGTTCAGTCAGGTTAAGTAGGACGAAGAACATACTGGGCCAAGCTGGCTGTCTGCTGACTGTGTGGCTCCAGAACAACATCTTTTTTCATTCTCCTTTGCTATCGATGAAGAACACTGGTGTGGTCTGCCTCGCACAGAGGAGGCTGATGGGGTTTGTGATGTTGGTAGAGATGTGTCCCTCCAACATCATTCATTAATTTATTAAATAAAAATTCACACACCGAAGTGCAATTATACTCACTCTGCCCTTATTGTCCAGTAGAGCAAATGGAGCACCATGAAACTTCATCTGGCAATCACTTGTAAAAAGAAGTCAACGGCCAAATGCATCACAGACCCCAGAGGGTCAGAAAGATAACATAAAGCCAACAAACAACCAAACTTCCTCTTAAATACCCACTCATTAGCCTCTTTAGTTGGACTGAACCATCAGTGGGTGAGTTCACTTTACACATACAGATAAATGTTGCATTTAGTCAGACTATATTTACATATAATGTTGTTTACTTCATAGAACAATAACTCAAAACTGGCGATATTCTAAATTCTGCAAAGTGCTAGTTGCTAGAATCACACATAACAGAAAAGCCATACAGTCCCCACCTGTGCTTCCAACATGGAACAGTTAGGAAGTATAAATCACTGTGAATTCTGCATTTAACTCTTTTGCTTAAGGAAGAGGAGTCAGGTGAGTAATGAGGGAAAATAACAGTGCTGTTCAGCAGCTTTCAGAAGCAGTGGTTCACTGTTTTGAAGCGTTTGATCCAGTGAAAAATGATAATGACCTGTTGTGAAATGATCTGTTGGCTAAATCCTTGATGTTGCATTTAAAAAAACAAAATAAATCTTAAGCTGAGACAACAATGTTAAAAATGTGTTTTATGCTTGTGTTAATGTAATTTGGTTCAATAAAGACTTTATTATGAAATCGCTAAAATAGATTCTACTATTGTAAGCAGAGTGGGAAGTGAGTGTGATTTTCAGAACCTTGTATCGTACAACTGATGTAATTCAGCTTCATTTGGTCACGTGAAAGAGCGATACTGTCGAGCTGTGTTTCTCAAGCTTAGCACCACTAGTGTTTAGAGTTTAAGTTAAGAAACTCAAACTATTTGTCGATTTCTGCTCAGATTGATGTTTGTGCAACGTTTTATTTTAGCTTTAAACAAGTAGGAGCTAGATTTGTGACACGGTGAGCAACTTAAAGTGGTGGATTATTACTGAGAGCAGTCAAAGCAGATGTGTTTTTTCATTTAACTTGTTTAACTGGATCCAACTGAGGTCGGCAACCTCTTTGCCGAGGGAGACCTGACCAACATTGGACTATTACAAAATACATTCTGTAAGAAAACACACGCGTGTACTGTATGTTCCAAACAGCACATACATCGATGTGTATTGAATCGGGAGGTTACAGAAAGGCATCAGTGTAAAGAAGGCTGAGACACATCAGACACAAAGAAGAAAGTTATTTACGCAAGTTAAATTTTAAAATACTCAGTATGTGCTAGTACATTTTCTACTTTAAAAGTATTTTCTCTGCATCTTTACTCAAAGTATTTTGTACAAGTCTGATGCAGATTTGCTCCACATTAATGATTCTGCAGAAATCTGGTTAATGTTTAAGTTTAATTCCTGAAAATTTTCTAGGCCTTTTTTTAGTAATAATAAAATGCAAATGTTGGTCTAAACAGTAAAACTGTCTTAAAATGTTTAGGTTTGTCTTCTAAACTGACTTCTGTACTTTTAGGACCATTTGATGCCTCTGCTCAGTCAAAGCCTGGACTGTTACATGTTTCCTGGTGCTCCACATTATTGAGGTAAGAAACTGATCAGGTCTGGTGTGTGCAAGTAGCTGCATGTTATGAACAAAAGCAAACATGATAGTGATGGTAAATGACAAACTGTAAGAAGAGAGGAAAAAACTGGTATGTGGAGGCGAGGTAAAGTTCAGACATCCCACTCCCAAACAAACACAAAATAAATCAGAATATATCACATATTACACAACAGTTAAATAAACAAACATATGACAACGTGTGAAATCACAAATGAATTTACGAGTGTGTGGTGGTGAGTGGGTGGGTGAGCTCCTGTGCATCAGTGTCCTCTCATTACATTAACTGATGCCCTCCCACTTGAATTCTGCATCACTTCTGTGTGATGAACCAGTGATAAACACTGTCATAATAAATAATTTGCCACAAATGTGTCTGTCATCCACACTGAGCAGGGAAGTTGTGTTCACACAGGAATCCTGATGAGCTGCCACAAATGTGAAATCATTTCTGCAGAGGGAAGGATCCAAATATTCAAATGTGTCAGTGATGAACATGGACACAGTAACCAAACAAATATCTTCCTGGAATCAAATCTTTACATGAACAAAAGCAGAATAAAGTTACTCCATGTTTAGTAACTTTACTCTTTTATGCTGATGACACTGTCCTCTTATAAAAATTCTCTTACAAAAAAAACATTTTGTCTTGTTTACTAAGCAACTCCATTCAGCATCAAAATGGCGGCTGTTTTGTACAATGGCACCAAAATGGTGGCTAGTGTAACACTTTTCACCTAAACTGTAAAACAATGGAGAGCTGTGCAAACGAAGATTTCTTTGGTAATGGGTACAAAGACTCCTGGATTAAGTTTAGGCTCCGAATAGGTTTAGTAAAAATCAACGTGTGTTAAGTTACTGCTTTGTTTCTTTCACATCATGTTCATCACAACTTGTCACCTAACTGACTTATGACTGTGCAAACAAAGCATCGTGGTTGGGATTAGCAACAAGCACATCTGGGTTAGGTTTAGATACTAAATAAACATTGTTTCTGAAAATGTCTGCTTCCTCAACTTTACAATGTTTCGTCCAGTGACGATTGTTCTTTCCTATAATGTTTGACTTGTAACAGTAACATCAGTAGAAAGTTGTCTTATACTGGTCTTGGACTCTAGTCTCCTGTGGGGAAGTCTTGTTTTGTTATGCCTCCATCCACCCCAACCTCCTGTTGGCAAAATCTGAGGGTAGAAATAAATATCTGTAACTTTGATGCCCATTAAACGCTGAGTATTGGTAATTTTTGCATCTGTTACACACAATCTACAAAATATTTCACAGGAGAACAGGAAAACAAGTAAAGTCTGTCTGAACAATGTTAGCAGCTTTTCAAAGAAGCAGCTAAAGCTTTAATTTCATGAGAACCAAACCTCCATTTCTCTTTCCCAGGTGTCAGTGATGCAAAGAGGCAAACTTACTGTAGCAGTGATGCCAGTGTAATAAATGACACTAAATGCTCGTCCCCTTGTAGGTCATTACTTAAGACAGACATTATGGAGCCAAGCACAGCCATGAGTAAAACTATGTAGACTGGGGAAGAAGTCTGTTCTCCCTGTGAGGCTCAGAATTATGGAGATAAAATCTTTAACTCGTGTGAACCCAAAAGTTTCCAGAATGTAAAATAACAGCAGAGAAAAGCAAAAGCTGCTGTTATTTTCTATTATTTTCTTCTGTACCTTTTTATAATTTGATGTGTGGAGGTGCAGCAATATGAAACGTTATGTTTATTTTGGAAAATAGGGTCTATCAGGCCTGGGCTGTAGATGATTCAGAGACAAACAAGCACCAAACCTGTTTGCATAACAGTCTCTGCTGTACTGCTTCGTGGCAGTGAGACCACGCTGAAGAAGAGAGGAGGCGAAGTGAGAGACGTACCGCTGGCCTGGCAGGGCGGCGACTGGATCACTACTGACTCCTCTCTCTGCAGAACCTCTTGTTCATAGTGAGGCTGCTGAGTGGGTGTAATATACCCTCATCTCAGGAAAACATGTCAGTCCTCCTGGCAAACAAAGCTGAAGTTGTTGTCAGCGGCAGCCTGGAGCTCAGAGAAGAGAGCCTGGGACTGACTGAGGAGCTGCCAGATCAGATTTAGGACCAGCTGGGAGAGATCTGGGCACAGAGACTGAACCAGAAATGGGGTGAACCAAATTAAGGACATGGAAAGTTTGTTGGTTTAGGTCGTTTTTATTAGAGAAAAAAATGAAAAAAATTTGATGGATTAAACGAACAAATACAAAAGGTGCATTAATTAGTTAATTAATGCACCTTTGACTGGAAGTGGACGTCTCTTTCGTCCCTCAGGTTATCGCCACATTAAATGGACATTCTGTTTGTTCTCTGGGTCATAGGACCCTTGGGCCAGTGTTGCCCTACAGGGACGCTATGAAGCTACAGGCTGGAAGACTCTCTGAGCCTCATGGTGAGGACATTAATGGACTGACCGGATCACTGAGTACATTCATTTCTGCATGGACATCCACGTGCCCACAAACTATCCAACAACAAGGGGTCACCAAGGACCTCGAAGGGTCCAGAGACTCTGTCAGGTTCAGGGAGGTCTGGAGGTCATGAGAACCATCACTGGCTTCAAGTCCAGTAGTAAGGTAACTGAGGGGACTGTGGATCGGGCCAATGAATTTAATACATTCTTCAGTAGATTCCAGGCTGAGCCTCAGAACCTCTTGCTTTTTACTACAGGTTCAGTCCCTCCCCAACACAACTCAGCCACCACCCAACTGATGTCTATTATTCCACTCAGGTCTATTGTTGTTGACCCATTTAATGCATCTTTGACACTCTGTGTATAGACTGTAATCATCTGCCACCCTGACCTGCCTTATGCAGAGTTATTTGCAGAACGTGAACTTGACTGAAGAAACCTCAAAGTTTTTTTTAAATAAACCAGGAATTAAACTGCTTTTTAACAATGTGCAGCTGCTGATTGACCAAATTTACCAACATAATTTTATTCCTCAAGGAAGATTTTTATCTGTGCTGATCTGCTCCCTGCTGGGTAACCTTTACAATCCTCTACGGTCACGTTAAGCACGTGCACAAAACATGTAAAACCTGGCAAACTGCTTTATCGATTTAAGATGGCGGACGCAAGCCAGATGAAGCCTTTCAACTTGTGTCAAAAGTACAGACTTCTATTAACAAAATAATCTCAGCCAATGTTTAAATGGAATCAGTAGTTTCACATGATCTGGTAAAAAACGTATTCATGCTTTCAAGATTTCTATCTTAGATCATTTTTTTTCTGCTTATTGTAACAACTGCTTCATTTAATTGGAAAATGTTTAATAAAGAATAAATTACAATAATTAGTAAAGGCAAGTCTTTAACCCAGTCACATCTAGTGAGAGTACTTCTGCTTGAGTCTGTCCCTGAACCAAACTGCACCCAGCGTCACATCTCTGCCTTTCAGCCAGTGCTCATGCTCCCACTTCTTCCCCCATCAGTTGCCAAGAGTTTCAGACTCGCAGGCAGCTTCTGCGTTATGAATTTATGCAACTGTCTTAATAGAACTGCTGGCAATTTGTTGCTGTGTGTGCTCAGTCTGTCTGGATAAATTCTTGTTGCTGTAACTGCTAAACATTCAACCTTTTAGGATCTGTTGGATCAGTTTCAGAGGCTGCAGAGTCTTTCTCCCTGTCCACTCGGGCCCTTACAGTCACATGCGGGTTAAAAAATACCACACTGATGTGCAGGTCTGCTCTGGAGCTGTCTGACACTTTCTCAGGTGCAAAGACTTAATCGTCTGAGCATCAACAGAATCGAGCTGATACAAAGGAAGTAGTTTGAGTTCTTTAATTGCTCATTTATCAGATGATTCACTTTGTTTTCACTCACAGTAGGGAAGTTAATTATCTTTATTTAAAGACATAAATCAGCACATAATGAGCCAGGCTATCCACCAATTATACAATCATTTCTTCTCTCCTAATTTCACACATTCTGTTGAACACAGCAGATACTTTTACAGCCATGTGGATGTTTTCTTTTTTCCTACTTATTTTGAGTAAAGAATTTTAACTACCAGATGTTACTGACATAACCTGTAATTGCAGAGACTGTCCTCCTGTGAAATGCACTTAAATTGTTACTAACCCTAAGCATGTTTAGTTGAGTCAGTTACATGTCGTTTGTACATTTTTAGACCATTCAGTGTGAAAATAAACGTTCCGCCAGCTGCCATTTTGGGGCCAATGTTTGAGGTGGCGCCGCTGTTTTGGGTCCTGATTTTTAAAGCAGTGCAGTTTCAACAAAGGCCTGCCTCCGTACGCGTGGGTGCTCTTAAGACGAAGGGCCACTAGTCGTGACAGCTGGGACAAAATTGGAGAACTTATTGACATTGCATCTCGCTTATAACTGAAACTCAGCGGCTACTGAAAAGATGCTGAAAAGAAATTAATGTGCTGCTGCTGCTGTTGCAAACTCTGCTTTGAGGTGAAAAAGAAATGTATGAACAAAAAAGGCAAAACAGGTTGTTCAGCTGCCAAAAACAAACTCCTGAAGCATGAAATGACCTTTTATCATGATTTGTGTTGCTGAGTCTTTGAAGGATTTTGGATCCGTCTTGTTTTGCCCCTCGAGCTGAATCAATACGCAGACCACCGAGAGCGTGTTGAAAGTCTGTGGGTTTGCTGGTGTGAGGCAGGAAGTGAACTGGGCAGCTCATCTGTTGTGAACAGCTTCAGTAGAAGTGAAATCAAAGCGAATACACACACGAGTACACCAGACAGACTGGTAAATATATTTTCCTGTGTATGTTTAATCTGGATCTGCGCCACAGTAAAATCCGTCTAACAATGGTGTTTGGAAATATCAGGATTAAAGAAAAACCTGATCTTCTGCACGTTTTTCCGTGAGGCATCATTAACTCTTAACTGGTCAAACTGAACGCGTTTCTTTCCAGCCTTGTTAAAACCTTTGTTCAGAAGGTGCAGATAACAGGTTGTTGCAATGTGTCATTCACAAAGATGTGGTTTTTAAAATCAGCACACACAATAAGTTTAGCAGTGTCAGAGATGGTAATAATCAACTAATGCAACCATGGTTCCCAGAAATTAGACTTGTATCCAACAGTGGACACATTTAATGGCAATTTTGTATTTTTAACAATTAAATTTTAGTTGTAACTCATAAATATAAGTTTAGAATATCCCAGATACTAATACTGTACTAATGGTAGTGACTAACAGCTGGTAAAAATGGGTTAAAGTGCAACATCAGTTGTTTGTGTACATTTAACTAATACCACAACCTTTTCCTCTTGTTGCCTGAAGCACAGGCTGTGGATGAGAATCCTGATATGTGAACCATTTACTCAAAGCTTTTAAGTATGAACATGGAAGTTGTAGAAACATGGTTTGGCCACAACAGAAAAACTGATCCTGTTTCTGGGGACATCCTCCAGCCGCCTCCTGGCAACTCTGCTGCCATTAAAATAATGAGGGAATCTAAAAATGTCTTTCTGAAGCAACATGACTAATGTGAGATATGGGAACACGTGACAGATATTTGTGATTGCTGAATGTTAAAACCTGCAGTAGGTGATAACATTGGTGCAACAGGACGAACACAGCTCTGCATAAAGACTCAGATGATACGATACAATTTGTTTCTGTGCTGAAACTTGACAATAAAAGCTATAAAATGTGAAGTAAACCCCTGAATGAATCGGCAGCAGCATCCACACGGTGAAGATTCTTTATTATATACTGATTTTAGTTAATTTGGATACTGTTTTTAAACTCCACTTCTCTTAAATCGATGGAATGTGCAAATTAAGAGCAAACCTGCTTGTACAAGTGATTCGTGTGCGCAGATTTACATGATTTGATTTCCTCATGAAATGAAGCAACACGCAATCTTTTTGGAGTTTTGAATTGACGAGTAGCTTCACACTCTGTCAGGTTATTGACTTCCTGTCTGCTCTTTTCATTTCGTGCTGAGTGTCCTTGTTATTGATCTCGTGCTTTCAGTCCTGTGATGGACAATGTGCAATCAGTGTTTCCACACTGTCAGCTCAGAGAGGCAGCAATGACTTTCTCTGCACTGCTGAAGATTCAGGTCAGCGAATGAGAACATGTTGTAAACTCATTATGACACAGTTGAAGTTGTTTTGTCTTTGTGTTTTTTCTTTGTAGACATTTAACAGCTTTGTCTGTTTCTGCTAGTTTGTCTCTTTGTAGCCGTGTTGTGCTGCTTTGTAGTTCTTTTACTTTGAATAGTGTTTTCTTTCTCTTGGCTCTCTGGTCACTTCTGGTGTCTTCATACCTCTTTGCTGACAGTCTCAGTTTCTCACTACAGTGTAAACCAAATCCAAACTCCTGTGCTTGAAGGTTCAGACTTGGTAAATGTGAACTTGGTACGGACTCGGGGACGCAGAACACTTGATGCACTAGGAGGCAGCAGCGTCCTTGCTCATCACTAGCTCACTCTGCCCTAGTGTTTATGATAAACTATGTCACATTTTGATGTATTCATTATGTAAAAGTACATATAATAAATGGGCTATATATTATTATTATTATTATTATATATTATAATTTACTGGAATGATGAGAGTAAGTCTGCTAATGGCAACAATGAACAGTTGTTAGCGGATCCCTTCATATATTTTGATCCATCTACCACATGTTGTAATGTTTAATTCTCCTGGAAACTTCTAGCAACAGTACAACAACTGCAGTAGAAACGTGTTCATTTACAGAGAAGTACGCAGACGGAGAAACGCCTCTTATGTTTCAGTTTCAGTTTTCTTGTGAACGATATCAGATAAATTCCTTCAGATTTGGCATAAACATCGACTTGGATAAAGTTTGAACTTATTAGAACATGAGCTGAAACAGACGTTAACTGCAAAGTGACTTGTTGGCAGATGGATACAGATGGATGAAGTACAGGTGTGAGGTGGTGTAGTTTTTGCTGGTTTGACACTTTTTTTTTTTTTTTTTTCACATGAATGAAGCTCTAGGTTGAAGGGAGGAACTGCTGTTGCATCACTGGTTCTGATGTTTCGTTGCAATCATCAGTAAACTGAATGAAAAGGTCAGGACTGGCTCAACACACAGCTGCTTAAGAAAACACAGGTAAATTAAAACGACTTCTCAACTTAACACAGCTGTGACACTAAGAGGAAACCATGGAAATGTTTCCATACTGTACCAGTACAGTACTATATCTAAATATGATGTAACAAAATAAAGTTTGCAGGAGCGACGGTTAAATACTGACATTTTGGTATTTAAATTTTTTCTCTGTATTTGGTTGAGTTTTCTTAATTTGCTTGTTTCATCCATTTGCTTTTGCTGTTAGTTTCCTTAGGTTGCAGTGCATTGAGCTCTCAGGGCCACAGGACATTTTAACTGACTGGCACAGTTATGTAGCTGGTTTCTGTGTGATGAGCTATGCTGCAGTTTCTGAATAAAATACTGTAGTATGTAAACATAGTGAGCTTCCATAATGCACACACAGATACTTTCTTTGTCCCACCAACTGCACTTTAGTGTTTAGAAAAATACAGTTGACTAATTTTCATGGAACCAGATGTGTTATGTCACTGGAAAAGGCTGTGGTAGCCATGCTGGTTCAGTGTGCCCTCAACTTTGACTAAAGGTGTCACAGCAGGAACCACACATTCAGAACCGTTTGTTTACCCTAAAACACAGTTTAGAAACAAATCTCTAATCTGGATCAGACCGAAGGACAGTTTTCAGATTGACTGACCTTCATTTGCTAAAGTAATGGACTGTCTTTTAGTCTTTTCTCTTTACTGAGTGTTTCTGCCACATAATGGATTTGTACAGTAGTTAGCACTAACAGAATTATTGACTCTGTACCCACCCTTTAACTGCAGAAGCCAACTGCTGGTCTAAAGATCATTAAGAAGAAGAAATGCCACAAATTAAATCTCGACAAGACAGTATGTGAACTGAATATCAGTCCTGGTGAGAATGTCATGAGTGTTTGGATCTAATACACAAATTTAAAATGTTTTCTGGCTTTATTTGTTAATTTCAGTGTCCTCACTATTAATGTACACTACGATTTGTATAGAGTTATAGGGATTATACAGTATATATACTGTATGGAGATATCACCCACATGTAAATGAGACATGATAAAATGACACAGGCAAACTCATTCGCAGCTCCACCTCTGATCTCGACATCAACATACTGTGCTCCTCGCTGTAACATTCAGTGACAGTGTTTACTCAGTGCTGTGTCTGAGATGAGAAAACATTTGCAGCGGATTGGCGTCAGAACATTACGTGTCGGATGAGTCCTTCATGGTGCCACATAGCCCCGATTATGTGCAAGTGTTTCACACTGAAAGTCCAATTCTGTCGTCAAATGGAGAGAAAAAAAATCAATTGCATATTGGCTTTTTCCAACAGTCACTCTTCAAATTGTGCATTATTTTTATCCAGCTTCACAGAGCAATTTCCTCAGCTGTTTGAGGTGCAGATATCTCATGGGCCACTCAGCATGGCTCCACAATGGCTGCAGCACAGTCCTTCACATTCTTGATAAAGACGATGCATCTGTGGCAGCTTATCTGTCCGGCTCCACTCAGGAGCAGGGCTGCCGTGCGATTGCAATGTGCCTGAGATTCTGGACAGTAAATGTCAAGATATAGCGGGGAGCCTCTGTCTGAGAACACGCCTTGATGGAGTAACTTTTATCTGAGAGCGGTGTTATTTGATGTGCTAAATGGATGTTCGCGTTGAGTTGGGGCTGAACAGAAACGGATAAATAAATCAAGCAAAGGAGGGAAAAAGAGGGTGGAAGAGTAAACGCACTGAGGAATGAGTTTGGGTTTAATCCAAAACTAGTGACGGTGAACGTGACGTGAACAAATGTTCATATTTCTCTGTGGTAATATAGCTATTGAGAAATATATGAATTTATACATGCTAAAACACACAGAAGAAAACAACAAAACCCGAGATACTACTAGGGATTCATTTATGAGCCTAACATGTTTAATCTTTTACAACTGCTGTGTATCCTCAGTTATCCAGGTCACGGTTGCTCCCCAGAGTGCTTTTTGATGAGTCGGTTTTACTGTTAAGGAGTTTCATTTAACTTTTTCAGCCAAATAAAAACAACTGAACTCTTCTACACCATGTTTTTAGCACCTTGGACTCTCGTATCTCCTGAGTGAAAGCAGAAACCACGAATTGACCTGGGTCACAAGTCCAAGTGTGCACAGCTGTTAAAATGCCTGGGGAGGGAAGTCAGGGCAGCACTTTAAGAAGGTGATAAGTGGTGTTGTAGATCAACCTCTGAGTGATGATTTCACTCATGTCTTGATAGAACATAGACGTTGCTGTTTTCAAGGGAGCGTTCATTGTCCTGAGGAGAAGGGTCTGTTTAGCTTCTCCAGTGTTTGTAATGTTCAGTCTGTCTTCCTCACTAACAGTACACAGTGGCCTATTGTCTTGCTCGATGAAACTCGACTAGTATAGAATATGTAGGGGAAAAAATGTACGTGATATTGACTACACACCTTTACAAAGACAAAAGGTTGATTTATATTGGACTTTAATAGTTGGTTGGTGTTTAATGTTCACTGCAGCCGCTACAAGTCTCCAAACACTAATACTGTACTAATGTATTGGTCTTTTTGTGCTACTGTTGAAAATGAACTACAAAATCAAACATGCACAAATACTACACAAGAGTAATGTAGTTGATGCCCTTGTATGAAGTGGTGTGTTTAACACCTAAACCAGGGCTCGCCACAGACGAAGGGCAGTGTGTTAACAACTTTTAAAGGCCTGGAAACTTCACTATTGTGTATATGAGGAAAAACAGGCTTTAAAGTACCTTGATTCGACTGGTGGTAGTGTAATATCCTGTGGACAAGTGCAGGCTTTTATCTAAGGCAGACCTGAAGAGCCAAAGATGAGGCTGACTGAAGTTAAATTCTGAGAAAAGACGACGTCTTGAACGGTGAGAGGCATCTGAAGTGTCATGGTTTCATCTCTTTGAAGGAGTAGGGACACAAAACCTTTTCAGAGGCTTGACCGAGAGGCAAATTCTCTCAGAACTTCACATGGCAAAGCTTTTGTAGAGAAATAGCTTAGATCACAAGAGGCTGCAACAGGGGACAGCATCCAATTTCCTGTAATTGAAAGGAAATGAGGAAACCTCAGAGCAAAATCTAAACTGACTCAGTAAACAGAATTATCTACGCTGCACATCTATTTCAAATGGTTTTTTTTTTTAAATGGCATGTAATTGCTAGATATTGTGAATAACCAAGCTTTTTGTGAAGGTGATGATCTGGATCAGTTTTTCTTAAACAAGAACAAGATCAGGGCCAGAGGACAAGACAACGCTGCTGCCATTACTGACAGAAAACAGAAAAGGTTCTGACAGCTGCCGTCAGAAAGAGACTTAAAACTGTAATATAATACTCTGGTGTTAGACCTGGAGTCTGCGTCAACTTTTTATCAGCTGCAGGATTAAAAAGAATCGACGTGACAAAATCAGCCACATTTATTTTGGTCCCTTCATTTATGTGGACAGGATGGAAACAAACATTAATATAACACACACCAGTTCGACTCCACCTCCCAGTATGAGCTCAGTAATAAACACGTGGTAGAATTATCACCTTTCAGTAGAATCCATGGCAGAGCTGCTGTACTGGGCTGTACTGGTGCACAGTGGCCAGTCAGCACATTTTTGCTCAATGCATCTTTTGCTAAATTAGTTATTGGTTTCTCTCATTTGAAAACTGTCAACCGGTTAGAAGAAAACAAACGGCTCTAATGTTGCTAATGTTCTAATAGTGTTTATTATTCTGATTTAGCTGATGTCAACAGCAGGAATGGAAGCGGAACAAGTGCAATTATTTCAACTCTCTGGTCCTTTTTAGATGGATCAGTCTTGTCGGGATTCAGCCGAGACAGTTTGCAGGAATAATCTAGGTGTGATTATCCTCTGACCGTCGCTCTCACTTCTGTGGATTACAAAGAGCACATTCTGAACCGACGGGGCGTATTTAAAATGAGTTAATGCAGCGCGGCCGGGGATCAGCACACAGTCCTGCTCAGCTGATTAAAAACGCCCTTTTTGATTTGCTGCGTGTGAAAACAGAATCCAGAGGAAATGTCGCGTCGCACCCTTGACTGCTTTTATAAATGCACGAGGCAGATGGCAGTAATTTACTTAATGTGTGTGCTGAGCTTCAGGTTTGCTTTTCAGCGAAGGTAGAAGTCACAGATCACCACAGACTGTCTGACGGTCTGAGCACAATAAGACCAACCTTTTAAGGCAGTTAACCGACTCGCTTACCCACAGCGAGAACGCTCCAGACCCTCAATCAGGAATATTACAAACAGACAATTTGAGAAAAGTCAAGGGTCAGAAAATAGTCCTTTGTTTTCAGAATAAGAACCACAGGAGTTGATGCCTTATAAATATTTATACCACTTCTGCTTTTAGCTGCTCTGTGCCTCAGAGCGATGAGTATTGCATCGTCGTCTCAGTCCTTGTTGAACCTGACAAACAAAAATGCAAAACCTTTCTGCAACACCAAAAAGACCCTGACATGTACAGTGATTACGGTCATGTTAGCTTTAGCAGTTAGCTCGCTAATTAGTAATAACTATTTTTCAGTAACGATGTTAAACAAATCTAATGAATGATACACTGATTTTTATCTTTAGAACAAAGCTTCAGTTGATCTTGTCAGTCATGATAGTCCAGCCGCTGACGCAATCAGTTCTTAGTTCTTGTCCAGCAAAGAGTTAGTGTCTGGTTGGAACCAGTTTTCCTGACCCAGACCCAGTTCTTTGGCTGTGGGAACACAAAGAACTGGTGCAAAATGAAACACTAGGTCCAAAACAACCCTGGAACTGGTTTGGTACAAATGATAAACAAAAGCCACAACATTTAAGTGCCTTGCTTCTGCACCAGCAACCTTTCCAGCTTTAAACATCCACAGAATAATAGTCCTCATTTTATTCATGAGTGCTTCAAAAGATCCCAGAGATCTGAGACAGGATGGCACAGGGCGTTCAAGCTCAAGTGAAGATTTAAAGTGGCGAGTCTGGAACAAAGCGGCACAGCTGCAGAGGTGGGCGACCCAGGCCTGGAGCTGGTCATGGAAGGTTTTGAGTGAAGAGAAGCACCTTGACATGAGTCCAGGAGGAGAGAAGCAGTGTCATGGCAGCATGAGTCAGTGAGGTGAAGAGTTTATTCAGGACTTTGGATGATGCACCATAAAGAATTGCAGTGGTTAAGTCTGAAGAGCCTGAAGGCAAGAATCAGAGATTGAGCACCAGAAGAGGAAGATGATGGGCTGAGACGAGCTCTGTTTATCTAGTTAGTGTCGACTGGAGCTGTTGCTACTGAGGGTTGGGTATTGTTTAGTATGAGAGATTTTGGACCAGTAATAATGACATTTTCCAGTTTCCTTGGAGGAAGTTGGCTTGCATCAACAATTTATTTCAGTGAGGCTTTTGGTCAGAGCTAGATCACTGATGTAGCAATAGAAGTGCAGATCCTTTGCTTTAAAGGTCCGTGTGTGGTATTTACAGCAGAGGATGACACTTTTCACTTCACTGTTTCCAGAACAAATTGATGGACTGGCTTAGTGTTCCTGAAGTTTTAATTTAAAGCTTGAAGAAGCCTGTTCACTGTTGTATTCAGGCTCTGAGCACTTCCAAAGCACAGCTGACCCACACCCAACGTTCGTTTATGGAGAGGCTAGGAGTTAAAAGCAGCTGTAGAACATGTTGGGTCAGGTCAAATATGGAAGGTTAGGGCTCGACAGTGGTGACTATTTATATACAGCCTGTAAAAGCAGAGTTTCTCTCACATAAGCTCTCTGGTCCTGTGTAACATTGCAGCAGGGGCAACATAAATGATTGTCTAATTTAAAAAATCCTTATGGTAAAATCAATATAAAAGCTTTTAATATTAAAATGGCCTCCTCAGAGCCTGAAGCTCTCAGGTTGTCATTGGCATGAAACACGCATTAATACAAACATAACAAACTGGTTCACATGGTCTACGCCTGCCAAGATAAGTCTCATCTTAAATCGCACATAAAGCACAATGTAACGTATTGTTAGTTGTGACACAGCACATCAATGTTGGGTATTAAAGGAGCTTTATTGAATATTTTTATAACATCAGTGTCAAATGAAATGAAAATGTCAAGTCCGCCTTCGAGTCCCAGACAGGTCAGATCTAAAACACCAAGACTAAATATTTTTAAGATCAATTGTTTGTAATTTTTATGATGCTGGTGATGGTGCGTCTGTGATTGTACTATAATGTCTACTGATCAAAAAGCATGTGCCCCATTAAAAACACTGCAGGATCATATTAGAAGCATTTCTGAAGTCAGCCCTTCTAAACGCAGCAGCTCTGAGGTGTAGTACTGTTCTTTAATAAAGCTTTTTCTCTTTAAGGTCACAAGGCTGAAGTTCAACTTTACATTTCCCTCAAGATTTGTCATGAAAGAGGAGGAAAAAAATACTGGATGTGAGTGTTTTTATGAGTCTAAGAGTCTGAAACAGAAACTCTGCTTGAGTCCAGACTCTGAGGCTTTAGAATTCAAACTAAAACACTGCTATTTTAATAACTTTAACTTACATTTACATTTAGTCATTAACAGACGCTTTTGTCCAAAGCTACTTACAAGTGAGGTACAAAACAAGCAAAACTCTAAGTCAAGGAGAAAAACTAAAGCAAAGAAAGTACTAGCAGGAGAAGTGTGTTCATTTAATGACATATGAGTGCAATTTTTTATTTTTTTTAAAGTGCATTTTAAGTGCAAAGAAAGTTGCGGAAAAGTTCTGTTTTGAGCAGTTTTTTGAATATTGGCAGTGAAGTTGCTGATCGCGTAGAGCTGGACAGTTCATTCCACCACTGTGGGACCACAGAGCTGAAGAGCTTTGCAGTGGATTTTTTGTTCTGTGACGGAACCACCAGACGCCGTTCGTTGACAGAACGCAGTGGTCGGGCAGGGATGTAGATCTGAATGAGGGAGTTGAGGTAGACAGGTGCAGTTAAGCTGACCACTCTGTAGGAAGAGTCAGAGCTTTGAATCTGATGCGAGCAGCTACAGGAAGCCAGTGCAGAGATTTGAGGAGCGGGGTGACGTGCGTCTGTTT
>OMLM01017410.1:3422-13510 GCA_900302695.1 Helostoma temminkii | reverse complement strand
TGAAGGTTTGAATCTGTTGCACCAGGCAGTTACAGTTAGCTAACTTTACTAGCGAGGCGTCGTTTGTAAGTTACGTTTACTGGTGCAACAGAAAAATTCCATTCAAACCTATTAAATCACCGTTAATGGTGTTTACGATGCCAGCGGAGCAGCAGCTTGAAGCGCAGCCCGCACTCCTGCTGTTACAGTCCGTTCAAGCTCCGCTAACGGGAGGGACCCGGAGCTGACGGCCATTATTGCTTCATTTGACTTCAGCCTTCCCTCCAGTATTATCCACCGATCCAGAGTCAGATGTGGGCGGGGCTGTGCGCGCTGTTTGATATGTTTGAGTCCGCACTACTGATCTCAGCATCGTGAGCGCTGTTTGAGGGTAGGGGGTGTAGGCTGTTTGTAAACTTCATGAATATTTAGTTTACACTCGGCGAACATTTAACATTTACATTTAACATTTAACATTTAGACTTTGTCACATTTAGTTAAATGTGAGAAAACTAGTTATAAGTGATCTTTTTACATTCGGCACCCCATACTTCCACGTCTCCTGCTGTACAGGCCTGTCTCCTGGTGGCTCCTCCATGCTCTTGACACTGTGCTGACAGACACAGCACATTGCCACATTGATGTGCCATCCTGGATGAGCTGCACTACCTATTTTTTTTTTCCAGCATTAGTTACTAGTTACTTTGTGCAGGTTTAGAATCTTATAAAAACTCCATACTTGCTGTCTAAACTCCTCTGGACAAACCCGCTACACAGTGACTGACTGGACAGAGGACATTCAGTCAGACACGGATCAGTGTCAGTGCTCCACAGGAGATCCTTCCTTCCAGTGGCCATTAGACTGTACAACCCCTTCACCTACTGTAAAGGTGTGTGGCACTGAAACGTCTAAACATAATTTGATTTCATCATAAACATTATTTATGTAACTATGTCATTATTTATGTCAATACTGTACTGTACTGTTTAATTGTGTCAATGTGTCTTTGTCATTTGTGTTCTGATCTTTTTCTGGGAGTGGTTCTGTTCTTTCCTTTTTAATGATCAGAGCAGCTGTGACAGGCAAAACAATTCCCCTCTGGGAATAATAAAGTTTTTTGAACCTTGAAAACACTGATGTATCATTTATGGATTAACCCTGTCACTACATCACACATTTACCCACTGCTGTTTCTGTTCCACAGTCTGTAGGTAACATCACAGTTTAACTGATCTGGACCAGACTCCACATTTATGTTATCAACACTGCTGAAAATACTAGTTTTACTAGTGTTAGAATATTTTTTCTAGGCAAATGTTTTACTGGCGTGTACTTTGTGTACTTTCTCCACCTCTGAATGCAGTAATAAAGTAACATGATACTTGTTTGGTCTCTCTTGGCTCCATCGCTCTGCTCTCACAAGCTAAAACATTCAGAACCGTGGGTTTAAATTAGAGACTTGTTTCCAACCGAATCGTTTTAGTCGGCTCGTTTGTGGCTCAGTCTTATAAACATGTAAACACGGAGGACGACAGTTTTTTGTTTATGACATTAACTCGGTACCAACGTGTGCTGCTCTCTGTGCAGGGGCTGGACTCGGTCACAGGTGTTCAGCCTGAGGTTCACATCCTCTTCAGGATGAGTTTCAGTGTTTAACGTGACACCAGAGCTCTGAGAAGCAGAACATATTGTTCTGGCTCTGGTTCTGTTTCAGCAGAAATCCCCTCCTCTGTCATTCAGGGTGGGGTTCGTCTCCCCATCTTAAAGTCTCCCCACCCTCCTCTCTGTTGGGTGGGTTCCTCTTTTAGTTGACCTTTTCACTCCTCCTCACCTCCCTCCATCACTTCACTCCCTTTTCTTTGTTTCCTCGCTGGTTTCCTTCCTCTTTTCCTTCCTTTTTCTATCTTGTCTCCTTCATCCCTCTTTCACTTTGCACCTCCATCCAGTCATCTCTTTATTTTATTTTCTCTTCTTCTTTTCCATCGTGCTTCATTTACCCCTTTTCCAGCCCTCTGTCTCATCTATCCCTCCTGTTTTTACCCCCACCCCACAGCTCTTAGGGTGTGTCTCTGGATCTGTCTGTAATGGTGACTACATCATGACAAACTGCTGTGAGTTTGTTCTTGACTTTCTTCCAAACAAGCAGATTAGAAAAATTCAAACCTCATGCTCCTCTCTCCTCTGCTCTGTTTAACATCATTTTAATGCACTTTCTCACACTGCAGGGTTATTTGTGAAGCCCACTCCCAAACCACCAGCTGCAGCACTTTGCTTTGGCAGCAGAATAAAATCCACTCGGAAAGCACCACAAAACTCGATTTTACTTTCTTAATAGCAACTTAATAGCAAAACCTTTGCTTCTGTAATTACTGTTGTAGAGTTCACATCACAATACTTTAACCCTGCACTGATTGTTAGTCTGGGATCAGCTTCCACAAATTGAAGAGAAACTTTCTGTGTTGACTAAAACTCTGAACAAACATCATCATCATCATCACCAGACGAGGATACGGTGAAGGAGAAGAGTAAAACCTTTCAGTTTCAGACGGTACCCAGAGTGTCCCACGCCTCTAAGGTGTCATTTGTGTCATTTAAGCAATAATCTCCTAATTCTGTGTGATTGAAAACAATCTGAACAGCAAACTTCAACCTAGTGATGTTAAACTATGTTTGATGTTTGATTTAACTTAGAAATTAACATCGATACAAGGTCAAATAAAAGGGTCTGGAAGCACAGGGGACGCGCACACCTGTGAACCATGTGACCAGGCCTTCATACCCTCTTATACATCAGCAACACATGAGCTTTCTCACATACAAGTTTTCCAAACTTCTTGGTGCAGTTTGCTCATCCGGTGTATCTGAGGACGATAGATTCTAATTGAATTCATCTGTACATCTCAAACATGCTGCAGCGCAAACCTGTCATGGCTGTCAAGGCAAACGAGTCGTGAGGATGTGAAGTTTCTCACAGACATTAGGAAAGATTACTGTGGAAGTGATGTATTAAGCTATCCCAGCTAACCCAGTAAAAAACAAGACAAAACACTAACGGCTTCAAACTTTAAAGTAGAATCCAGTAGTGTTTCTGCTTCTGCTCCTACTGTTTTCTGCTGTTTGTAAAGAGACACAACAAGTAGTAACGGCTGCAGGTCCTCAGCAGAGGCTGTGGTGGATGGTGATTGGTCAAACTATGACGTTTCCCCTTATATACGTCGGTGAGTGGGAAAATCTGGACTGGATCATTCTGGGGCTGGATTCTACCAAACAGGAAAAAAAAAGCAGGGAGTCCACTGGTCACCCGAGAGCCACATGGATGTATAATAAAATCACTGAAAAGTGGATTTAGCAGAATAGGATACCTTAAAACTGTTGATATCTCACTGGAGAAGCACTTTCATCACGACACTGACTGCTTTCACAGCTCACACACAGCTTCAACTTCTTGCTTTTCAGCAGACACTTTGACTTTGTTTACGGTGACACTTCACCTGCTTTCACCTTCTTTAGCTTAGACATCAGTGAAGATCACTTCTCCTCTCCTTCACTTCTACTCAAAGGTTTTAAGTGTTTCAACTTCAAACTATCAAAACACAGAAACGCGGCAAACGAGAATGTTTTTAGCAAAAGCGTGCACACTTCCAACCGGCTGACTATCGATGTTTCTGAGAGGAACATGTGGTGATGCAATCTGCCTGAGCTGCTGCAGTTTTCTGCAGGAGTGAAGTCAGAGGGGATTTACCGGTGCACTGGCTTTCTGCTCTGTCGTAGATTTTTTGATCTCTTCCTGGAATTTGAAGGCCCATTGACAAAGACATTGAAATTCCTTTAGATGAGTAATTTTTGAACAATTACTGATGGTGAATACAGCTGCACTTTGGAATTTTGGACAGAGCCTGGCTAAACTGGGCCAACTCCAGCTGAGTACCAATACACAGCTACATTTCACTTTCAGAAAAACAGAAGCACTGGTCCAAAAGTGCTGAATTGTTCCTGCAAACAAGTGGCACCAGAACAGCATCGTGTGTTGATGGCTACATTAAGACACCTGCTGTGTTGAAATAAAAGCCTTAAATCTTCTGACGTCTTCACAGTTACATCACTTGTTTCGACACACAGGAGGAGCTGATGTTCTGTTCGTGTCTCTGTGAATTAACTGTGATGCAGGAGGTTAAGTCCAGAGTCCCACTGGGATTTTCTCCACCCAGCAGGTCTGTGGAGTTTTATCACTATTCTGAGGAAACTTACAAGAAGAGGAAAAGCCTCAGCGTCGAGGCCGAAGGTCAGTATTAAGACCAGCAATAAAACCACATCAACCAGTTAACCCAGACACACATCAGAACAGTGAAGCCAATCAGCTCCCGGTGGAACCAGTGTCAGAGCTGCCGTGGTTACTGGGCGAGGTGCAGCAGTCACACTGGTGAGTGCTTTGACATCATCTGTAAGGAGTGGCCCACTTCCTGTACCCATGACATCATCACTGAGCGTGTGCAGAGCAGACAGGAGCAGATGATCACACACACACACACACAGTTGCTATACTTGTGAAAAACTATATATGTGTGTGTGTGTGTGTGTGTGTGTGATGGCTCTAGGGCCCCAAACTAACTGCACTCTGAAGAGGGGCCACACCCCAACTCCTTCCAAGATGGAAGGAACCTGTAGGGACCAACTAGAATGTCCTCACAAGAATAGTACTTGAACAAAGGTCAAAGGTTGTCCACTGAAAGAAATAAAGACATGCACACACACACACACACACACACACACACACATACATACATCATGTGAAATGTATGTGATTGTGTGAGTGTAGGTCCAGCCCATGTGATTCTGCCGTCATTGACTGGCTGCTAATGGCTAACAGATGTGTGTGTGTGTGTGTGTGTGTGTGTGTGTGTGTGTGTGTGTGTGTGTGTAAGGCATCTTAACCAGTTCTTATATCTTGGACTGGAGACATTTTAGGTTTAAGTTAGAGTCTGGTTCAGGGCGAAGGCTGGAGTTAAGGCATTTATTGTGACAGTCTAGGATCCAGTCCAGGGAACGCTTCATGTCAACAAGGGTCCTCACAAGGATAGAAGTACAAACCTGCCAGTCTGACGTCACTGGGAGCTATGGAGGATTTAACGTGAGCCCAGTTTAAAGTCCCAGTTTGAGTGAAGGGGAATTCCAGTGGATCCTCCTTCTTTACTCTGGAGTTTGATGTGTTCCGTCTTCATGAATCACACAAATATAAAGGTGTTGTAGACTCTAACTTTACTGTAGCTGCTTAAATACATGGTTTCACATTTTCATCTATAATATCACAAATCGCAAGAATGCCTTGAGGCTTTTGCATCTTTGCTTCATCGTGATGCCGCATTTCTGCCTGAAACTTCTTCGTGGACTCTGGGACCAGTCTTCACTTCACTTCACGTCATAGATGTAACTGGTAAACTTAAAGACTTTATTAGGAACAGCTGCATGAACTAATGGAGTCCAGTAAAAAGTGGTGGAGTTGCATATATTTAGATAAATGAGGCCAAACCTTGAGAAACACCTCTTAACCTAACACACTACCCACTATCTGTGTTAACCCACACTGACTGCAGCGTCTTTACGTGTCCACGCGTGCCATCATAGAACCTCCACAGTTCGCTCGGCACTGATTCCGATCACTTGACATTTAAAACCTGGTTTCTGCTCCACGCCTATTGTGGACTCGCATACCTCTGCCTCTATGTGTGTGTTTTTCTACTACCTTGTGTGAGATCCAAAGAGTCGCCATTTTGAGACACCGGTCATCTTGTCATCTCTCCATCTCCAGACCACTGGGCTGCTCACTGTTTTCCCTTCACTTCCATCAGTGTCACGATTTCATCAAATCCTGAGCTTAATGTTTAAACAAAAAAAGTGAATGAAAAATAAGCGTGGGAAAATGTTGCAATAACTAAAAGCAGGAAAACCTAAACATGCAAACGACAATTAGTCGAACCACATACACCTGTTCACTCTCTCTGCTCTGTTGGTTTAGTGAGTTCCTATTGCTGAAGTTAGTTTAAGTGTGTGTGTGTGTGTGTGTGTGTGTGGGTGTGTGTGTGTGTGTGTGTTTGTGCCAAGAGTAGGGGTGTGTTTGGTGGTAGAGGAGGTGTGGACAGGTAGATGTGGGAGAAAGTAAATGTATGTGTGTATCATGAGATGCAGCAAGTAAATACAGGAACCAGAACCATAGAACAAAAGCACAGATCAGTATCAGAGAGAACAACCTCCTTCACCGAGTTGATGTTCTACTGTAGCGCTGCCGGCCTCCACATCTCGTGTCCGTCTGGCTGAAGATAACGTCAGCCTCACGCTTTTCAAAATAAACGTCCTAAAATCAATCCAGTGTTGTCAGAACATCTTTAGTTCACACAAACAAAGCTGCTTTTGTGTCACAGACAGAAGGATGTGTTTAGATGAAACTAAAACTAAAATTTCATAAAGTATTTCTGCTGCTAAAAGATTTATTTTAAGTTCAGCAGAGGGTGATTGTCCTAATTGTTGTCACCTTTACAACAGCTAATATACACTTTATAATATTATTAACAAATGCTAATGATGAGTATTCATCCTTTTATCTTCAAAAGGCTTAAAACACTTTCTAATCTTATTTTAAGTTGAAAAAACTGCACAACTTAAAATACATTAAACATGAAGATGTGGAAAAAACAACATGCTGCTTATGCTGTAACAACATATCATAATCTGTTAGTTTTAAATATCACATTTTATTTCAGGGAATCTTGTGTGGTGTAGAAATACCTGGAGTTAATTTCATCAGGCACTAACGTCCACTTGGACTCACAGATGAACTAAAGTCTAGACAGAGTTGTCTTCTGATTAGAAAATGTGTTTAGTGCTTAGTTTCTAAAACCTCTTTTTGTCTGTAATATTTATTAGATTTAACACAACATGTGTTGGTTCAGCAGAGGAAGTAGTAAGACAGTAGTTACTGTGAAGCTGTAACCCTCAGACCTGCTCTGCTCCATGTCTGTGGTTCTCATGCAGCACTCAGTTCAAATGAAAACCAGAGCGGAGAAGAAACTGACTGAAGTTTTTAACTGGTGAAATATTTGTCTCAGCAGAGAGCGGTCTCACGTCGCTCCGAGGAGACTCCTCACATCACAGTGAACATGAGCAAGCTTGTTTTTGGCGCATCTCCACATTCCAGCTGAAGCAGACAACAGAAGAAAGAGCGAGCTGACACTTTGCTCCGACTCCACCCTGCAAGTTTCACTTATCTGGAAAAACCTTCTTACAGGATGTGATTCACTAAAACTGATTTAACTGTTGTTAGTCCTCCACAAAAGGTTGGAATAATGTGTAAAATATAAAGAATGAAGTGATCTGCTATTTATTTAAAAGACTGTATGACTGACCTGAGTTTCAGACCTAAAACGTTTGGTCTTGAAGATACATGAAGAAGAAGAAGAAAAAGAAGAAGAAGAAGAAAACCTTTATTAGTCCCACAAAGGGAAAATTGCATTGTTACAACAGCTTAAGTACAGTTCAGAGGGACAGTCTGACCAAATTAATTAAAGACTAAACTGGCACAGTACAAGCGAAATAAACAAATACCTGACGAGTAAAACAAGTAGTACAGTATAATAAATACAATATGAATATGTAAGTACAGTATATGGTTAAAGCAGTGTGAGGATGTACAGTATATGGATATTACTGGATAGCAGTGCTGAAAATGTACATTGTAAATCCCAGTTTGTATAATGACTATTGCACTTTGAGTTATGGAGAAGTTGCACAGGTGTAATGAGAGTATTAACAGTGTTGGTTGTACAGTCTGACTGCAGCAGCGAGGAAAGATCTAGGTAATCTCTCCTTCACACAGTGAGGGAGGATCAGTCTGTCACTGAAGCTGCTCTGCAGAGCAGACAGGACGTCCTGCATGGTCCAGCATGGATGTCAGTTTTGTCCAAGGGACAGCCCAGGACAGAGCTGGACTTCTTGATTACTTTGTCCAGCTTCTTCCTCTGTTACCGTTCCCCCTCTGACCAGCTGAGGCCATGGAAGCCTCTGTATTTTGGTTTCCTTGGTTTTGTCTTGTCACCCACTTCCGGGGGCAGGTATCAGCTGACCAGAGTGATTTCAGGTGTGTGTTTTTTAGCAGATCTGTGGTGTAAGTTTAAGTTTGTCTTTTTCAGTTGGTCGGTGCTAGTGTGTCACATGTCTACCTCGTTGATCCTGCCACTCACCTTTTCCCCGAGCTTTGTTCGTCTGCTCTGTATTACATTATATCATCTTTGATAATAAATTATTTTGGGAGATCGAACTCTGTATTTGCTGTATTTCCTGCAATCGGATCCACTAGTCAGCTTGTTCGTAACATCCTCTCCCTCTCTGTGATGCTGCTGCTCCAGCAGGCCTCACCGTACAGGATGGCTGATGCCACCACAGAGTCATAGAAGGTCTTCAGTGCTCCCTTCACTCTAAAAGGCCACAGTCTCCTCAGGAGGTGCAGTCTGCTCTGACCCTTCCTGAACAGCATCTGTGTTATGAAAAACAAAGTGATAACATGATTTGTAACTGAAGAAAAACGTGTTAAAAGCACATCATAGAAAACTGGACCAGTACATGTAGGTCAGACTCAGTTCAGGCAGCCTCTTAAATCCTTCAGCCAATCAGATTTCATAACTGCCAGCAATTACTACTGGTCCCAATTAAGTCTACCAAAATAAAAGCATGTATCCTAAAAGCAAATGAAATGTAGCAGGTGCATCACAGAGACAGGACAGAGAGACAGAGACAGAGACAGAGACAGAGACAGAGAGACAGATAATCCAGAGACAGACACAGAGAGACAAAGACAGAGACAGACACAGACACAGGGACAGAAACAGAGACAAAGACAGAGACAGGTCATACAGAGGTAAACCTCCGTCTCTGCACTGTCACAGATCCACAGTGGCTGATTTAACATGAGGGTAAATCAGAGATCAATGTGGCTCTAGGGTTAAGGATAGGCAAACCTAATGACTTAATGACACCTTCACATCCCACTCTGCTCTGATTGTCCAGCGTGAGAAACTAGACGGTTGTTTTGTGGTTGTTGCATTTCACCAGCAGTCAGCAGACGTGTACAAACACAAGCCTCTGACTATGTGATGCGACACAGTGATAAACGTGTCCCTGTGCCTGTGTCTTTGGCATCAAATTGTAAAAAGTATTTTTCAAAAAATTATTTCTCTACATCAACATTATTTATTAACTGTAAGAAATTCAGCTCATGTGCCCACATCAGCCAATCCAGTAATAAATCCCAGACTGAATGGATAAAGAGCTAAACTGTGGATGGAAAATATTTTCAGTCTTCAAGACAAACTGATGAGTGTGTGACAGCGAGGTCAGGACACACATGTGCTGCGTCTCCCTGCAGACCGTCGACATGAGAGCGGTGTAACGGAGCAAAGAGTGACCCCACTGGATTCGGTTTCACACACTCACCATCTCTGCTTCCTTTAACACACACACACGTACACTCTGAGGAATGTGTTGTACAGTGAAACGTGAGCCTGTGGGCAGAGCTGGGTGTGTTATGATGTGATAAACTTGGCTGAGTGAGTGAAAACGCAGCTGAGTGAGTGTTCACACCACCACCAGACTCACACACACACACACACACACACACACACAAATCAAAATCAATGTTTAATCAATTGTTCACAATGTCTACAACCAAAGAGAAGCACAGATGTGCGATAAAACAAAGGGAAAGATGGCGTCGCTGTGAGTAGGACTATCACAGAGTCACCAGAGCTTGACGCCTGCAGGGGAGTGTACCTGCTGTCTACCTATGTCTTTGGTTACAGAAGTTTTGCTGTTAGTTTATTTCTATGTGGACCTATGAGCTGGTATCAACTTCATAAATTCTAACCAGTGTCATGGAACCACCACAGTGCGTCACATCTTGAAGCTGCAATAACTAATATTTTACGCATTTTCTAAGAAACTAAGTGTTAATGGGAGCAGACGTGTTGTGTCTCAGCTGTGTTGTTTTACCGTGTTTACTGTGTTACATCCTGCAACCAAAACAAACGGTGGAACCGTCACAGAGAAACCTGCGACTCTCACA
>OMLM01017400.1:0-12581 GCA_900302695.1 Helostoma temminkii | reverse complement strand
AGGTTTCAGGCGAAAGCGGGGGATTCAAACAGGCAGCAAGCAGAGTGACTTGATGGACAGGAGCCTGATGGAACTGTTGAAAACCCAAGAAAGCATGTTTGATGAGAAAGAGCTAGAGGAGGACAACAACAGGATGAGTGACGAGGATGAAGAAGACAGCGAAGAGAAAGACAATAAAAAACATGGCAAACGTGGGCGGAATAGTGAAAGAGGTCGGAAACATGACAAGAGGCAGCCTTGGTCTCTTGGCCTTTACGGGCTCTTCCAGTTTTCTGACGGACACTTCTGTGATTCGGGTTATCGCTGGTCCAGGAACGTGTGTCGTACAGACTGCAGAGGTGAGTGTTTGCGCCAGATATGCACAGATAATAATATACATAGTTTAGATTATTTTGTAGGCTAATAACTAATTCCTGTTTTTCTCTAAAGCCTTCACTGATGATGACATAACGGATGACATTACTTGCTTGGTGAAGACTCATTACTGGTGGTAAGTGTACACAGTTAACAGAAACAGAACTGCAAAGTAATTTCAAACTTATGAGGAATTTGACTCAAATTTCCAGTAGCTGCATTAAAACAGTTTGTGATCTCAGAGAGTAGGAAGGGACAGAATAGAAGTGTAAAGTGTTAGTGATCAGACGTCCCAATTCATTCTTCTGGTTTTTCAGTTCAATACAATGATTAAGCAATATTCAGCCAAGGGAATTATTGCTGCACTTAATTTACAGTAGAATAACACAAACTATTTATTTCATTCTATTCTATTCTTTTGCATATTTAAAATCAATTGAAAACATGCAAGAGAAAAACAGTAAAGAAAAAAAGACATCTCTTAAATTTCATTAGTAAAAAACACAATTCTATTAATTTGAACAGTTATAATATACAGTGGTACAAATACTCAGTAAAAGCACTATTAACAGTGTGTTATTAATACATTTCAGTATTAGCACTAATTTGTACTTACCAGTCCCAGAGGTTTTATTTATCATGATAGAATTATATCAGAACATATTCTATATTTATTAAGGCATTAATGTATAAACATCATTTACAGTATCTTATGTGCTGTTAATCCTCAACAATGTGATATTTTTGATCATATTTTGAATATCATCATATCATCATAGTTACTAAATCTGTGAAATGGAATGTAAAATATTGTAATTTAATATAGTTACGATCAGTTTTTTAAAATTTTTTTTGTCATCACACAGGTATTTACTGAAGAACGCCTCTCCCTCATGTTTCCACACCTGGAACTTCTTCAGTGGATGTTAATGAGCGACTGTAAAACACAGTGTTTACCTGCAGGTGATTTATGTTTTATCACGTGATATCTCTGATGTGACCAGTTCACTTTTAACCTCACGAATGTTGTCAACCATTTTATTTTTCTCTTCCTAGATTTCATTTCTAATTCATTTTTATCCAAAATCAACAGAACTGGAAGCTTAACTGATTATGTTTCTCAGTAGCTGAAATTATTTTGCTGATACTGTTTACTAGTTTGATCTGCTATTATTTTTTGAGAATTAAAAAAAAAAAAAAATTCTGTGAACATGTTTTGCTTCATCTTTTAAAACAAGGAAAGGAAGGAAACTTCTGATATAAATTCATATGTATTTTTACATTCATGGACTTAAGATAAAGATACTACTACTACTACTAATAATAATAATAATAATAATAACAACAATACATTTTATTTATAGGTGCTGTCATGACACTCAAGGTCACTGTACAGAGAAGAGAAAAAATAGAGAATAAAATACAATAAAGTCATATAAACCATAAACCAATCAAATAAAAGTGAAATAAAAAAAAATACAATAAAGGATAAAAAAATACAATAAAACAAGGAAGTTGGCAAGATAAGTAGGGGTGATGTTCTGAATGGCCTTATAAGTAAGTAACAGTGTTTTGTAACGAATGCGTATGTGATAGGAAGCCAGTGGACTTGCTAAAGAACAGGTGTAATGTGACAGGTTGAGGGAGTTTGTGAAGGGTTTTTTGGGGGAAACCTGAAACGACAACCACCGAACAAACGACTACCACATCAACAACACCTGAAACAACCACTGAACAAACGACTACCACATCAACAACACCTGAAACAACCACTGAACAAACGACTACCACATCAACAACACCTGAAACAACCACTGAACAAACGACTACCACATCAACAACACCTGAAACAACAACAAACACACCTACAACAAGTGAAACAACCACTACAGAATCATCAACTACCACTGAACCCACAACTACTGATACAACAACCACTGAAACAACAATCACCACATCAACAGCCACCCAAACAACAACCACTGAACCAACGACAACAACCACCAACACGATAGCTCCAGGTTTCAGGCGAAAGCGGGGGATTCGAACAGGCAGCAAGCAGAGTGACTTGATGGACAGGAGCCTTATGGAACTGTTGAAAACCCAAGAAGGCATGTTTGATGAGAAAGAGCTAGAGGAGGACAACAACAGGATGCGTATGTGATAGGAAGCCAGTGGACTTGCTGAAGAACAGGTGTAATGTGACAGGTTGAGGGAGTTTGTGAAGGGTTTTTTGGGGGAGACCAAACAGAAGGGAGCTGCAGTAGTCGAGCCGAGAAATGACAAGATTGTATATACTGGTCCAAACGTTCAGCGGTATGAAGTGTGAGGGAGGGATATAGTGTGAAGATGGAAGTAGGCTGACTGTGTGATGTTATTACTGTGTGATGTAAAGGAGAGTGTGCGAGGATGACACTCAAGCTCTTAACCTGAGGGAAGAGAGAGAGGAACTGTCAATAGAAATGATTTGGTTAATGTTGATTTAGTGCCAATAAGTAACATTTCTGTTTTATCATTTTTGTTTAATAGAATAACACACAAATGTGATCTGCCTCATTAAGATTCATTCAGCTAAAATCCAGACACTTCCATGCAAATCACTGCTTAATCTGGAAAACAGAAGCTGTTCATCAGAATTAATTAATCCCAGGTTATTTGGCCACAGGGTTGATTGTGACTCTATCACTGGACAAGTAATGTTTGTATTTCTCCTGTGCATCCCAGCCGTGCTGAAAACTGTTAGTGACAGCAACCCTACTGACTCATTCATGTAAACTACATGTGACACATTTATTAACAAACACATATTTCTGTCAGTGCTCCTTCATATTATTTGATCTGGAAACTGTAAATGTCACTTTGAGATATCAAGTGAACAGTGTGCAATTATCTTTGTGTTGTTTAGTCATGAATTACTTCCTTGTTCCTCTAAAAAAAAAAAAAAAAAAACTGGTTGGTCTACAGTCATCGTATAAACATCCATCCACAAGCAACAAGCACAAAAAGTCCACAGCTGGAAATAAGTGGTAAGAAACATTTTCATTTTCTTATTGCTCTTATAAGATTTATGATGCTGTAAAGTCTACTGTATTATCAGTGCTGTTAATGTTAGTGCCAGAGATATTTGACATTACTCTCTACATGTGTTCCTTTGCTATGTTGAAAGCATTGAGATAAAATTTTATTTTACAACAACCATTCTGTCAGGCCTCTGAAATTTGCAGATGACACCACCCTCATTGGCTCATCTCTGAGGGGGATGAGTCTGCATTTAGGTGGGAGAGTGACCATCTGGTGACCTGGTGTGGTCAAAACAACTTAGAGCTCAACGTTCAGGAAACAGTGGAGATGATTGTAGACTTCAGGAGAAACCCAGCACCACCCACCTCCATCACTCTGTTTGGTTCTCCAATGAACACTCTGGAGTTCATCCGCTTCCTGAGCACAACAATCCCCCAGAACATCCAGTGGGAGTAGAACATTGGCTCTCTAACAAAGAAGGCCCGGCAGATGATGTTCCTCCTGAGGCAGCTGAAGAAGTTCAACCTCCCAAAGTCAATAATGGTGAACATCTATACTGCCATCATTGAGTCCATCCTGACCAGCTCCACCTCAGTTTGGAACACTGCCTCCACTCCTTGCACAAAGGAGCAGATAGTGGTCCTGCTGCTGGGTTGTTGTCCTCCTACAGCCTCCTCCACGTCTCCTGGTGTACAGGCCTGACTCCTGGTATCTCCTCCATGCTCTTGACACTGTGGTGGGAGACACAGCAAACCTTCTTGCCACAGTGCACATTGATGTTCCATCCTGGATGAGCTGAACTACCTGAGCAACTTCTGTGGGTTGCAGACACCACCTCATGCTACCTCTAGTGGTGAGGACACTGGCAAAATACAAAAGTGACCAAAAATCATCCAGAAAGGATGAGGACAGGGAAATGGTCTGTGGCCACCACCTGCAGAACCATTGCTTTATAGGGGTTGTCTTGCTAATTGCCTCTAATTTCCACCTGTTGTCGGTTCCATTTGCACAACAGCAGGTGAAACTGATTCACAATCAGTGTTGCTTCCTAACTGGACAGGTTGATATCCCAGAGGTGTGATGGACTTGGACATTAGAACGATCATGTGTTCCCTTTATTTTTTTTAACAGTGTATTTATACTTTGTCTGATCAGAACCCCAGTTTAATTAATCTCTCTTGTGCATGATGAGTCACCTGTTGATGAAGAGCTTCACCTGCCTGTCCAGACCTTGATCATAATCAGGAGAGGGAATGTGAGAATCCCCTCTCCTGCTGCTGTTAAAAAAACAAACAAACAAACAAACTCCAGTGTTCCAGTGTTGTCAGAACGATCTACAGTTGTTTGTATTATATGTATTATATTTTTAATATATTTATATTTTATACCGAACATTATAGTTTTCAGGATGATACATGAAAGTCAAACATCAGCTAACATTTCTTGCGTGTACATCAGTCATATTGATTAGAGCTGACAAGGAGTGACAACATCTCTATTGACCCTATAAGAACATTTTTGTCTGAAAGATGAGATTTGAAATAGTTCCAAACACTAATAACTAGTGGTGGTCACACTGTTAAGCTAACCTTTTGGATTTCAGTGTCTTGTCCAGGGACATGAATGTCCACTAAACCCCTGCCACTAAAGCCTAGCAGTCAGGTGGAGGATGTGTCAGAAGAGCATCTGGCCTAAAATGTGTGTAGCATGCTCTACTGTTCTGACCTCTACTACAGGATAAGACAAAAGACAGATAAATATATAAAAAATTTAAGGAGGGCCATCAAGACTTCCATATACCTGCAGCCTGCAGCGATGGCGCTGTTAATATAGGTGTTTTCAACATATTTTGAAGTCAGCTACAATTAAAACATTTGTTTAGGGGCTGCCGGCAGCATAGATGACTCAGGCGGTTTACGAGTGTGAAAAATGCTAAGGAAGTGCAGTGAGAGGAGGGTTTGTTTTCTTATTAATCAAGCCATCATCTTTAATAGACTAATTTTAAAGATCCTCATAGTTACATAATCAACATGAGTATGGAAGTGCATTGCATTCACCAAAGCAAAACAAATTGGAGCCAGTATCTCATAAGAGGAGCAGAGAGGTCATCTGCCTTTTTTTTTCTTTTTTAGGTTGAGACACTCAGGAGATATTAATTTCACTGGGTAATGTGAATGGTATAACAGTCTATTAGCACTGTGCAGCCATTTAAAGTCTGCAGTGACTGTTCAGGCAGAAAGCACATTGTGACCTACCTACTCTGAGTAGCTCTCCTCCTTCAGGTACAGCTAAACTTACATACTTAGTGTTTTAAATGCATCTGTCTCTGTGAAGTCTTAAAGGTGTTATGTTATGTCTGCACGCTCCTAAGAACTGCATGCATCCATTCTTCCCCTCCAGCAACTGGGGTTCCATGAGGCACCAATTCAAATTCTCACCTAAGGAACCAATCTTGCTCTGCATGTATTATATATCTCATATTACAGGATTTTAGCTCATTACAATGCAGCAAATTAACAGTTTAGGATTTTGAACTAACTAGCCAGTGTTAGCTGACTGTTTTAATGAATTGCTTGTCAGAAGAGTTTCTACAGTCTTTATTTTTAATTAGTGTCAGGGTTCTACCTGTTATCAGCTGGTTCTGCTGGAGGTTTCTTCTGTTGAAGGGAGTTTTTCTTCTTCATCCTTGCCCAGTGCTTGTTTTGTTGGGTTCTCTCTAAATAACTTTGTAATGATTTGACCTTAAAAGTGCCTTGAGATGACTCTGCTGTGATTTCGCTATAAAACTGAATTATTAATCACACGATTCTGTATCAGTATTAAACAGTTTCCAGCTTTTAACGCTAATTTCTTCACATGTGAATGTGTCAGTGTATAATGTTTAACTTTATGTTAACCGGGTAACAAAGTATAACAACCCCCTTTCCTTTTTATTAATTTATGAAATCAACAGCCGTTTTTCCTCGTCACAAGGAAAGAGGTACAATGATAACTGATGTGCGATTTTATTTGATGTTTTGATGCATATTAAAACAGTGAGATTTTAAACTAAGAATTAACTGATGTCTGTAAACAGTATATATAAAATCTAAACATGAAAAGGTGTTAAACACTTTTTCTGACACTTACACATCAGCACCACACTCATTTACATCTCAGAAACTAAAGCTAAATGTCAGATGTGACACGACGCTGTTGGTCTGGTAGCAAAGGGAGTGGTTTTCTGAGAACAAACGATGTGTTGTCTGTCGTTTGTTACCTGTGGCTCTGCAAACATTATAAATATCACGTCATGTATCTGGTCCAAGTCAGATATGATAGTTCGAGTCAAGATGGAGAAACTTGTGGTGTTTGTGCTGTGTGTGATGGGCTGCAGTCTGGCCAAAGGTAGGATTGTGTCAAAATGTGAACTAAGGGACGATCTGGTCAAAGGCATCGGTAACATGACAGTGAACACAAACCAGCAGGTGCTGTCTGGAGACAACTTGCTGGCCAAGTGTAAGTACTTGTCACATGTTTAAATAAGTGTGTGTGTGTGCTCTAGCCCTGTTGTCTGAATAGTAAAAATTGGAATGTGACATGACAGAAAAAATGTTTTAGTATACTTTATCTATACTTGTACAATTATTAGACAGTTTGCCATGACATTCTACATTTGATGTAAAAGTTCCTAGAAGACTGAGAATGACAACCTGTAAAATATAAATTTATAGGTTGTTTGTACCAGCAGCAAGAAATGACCAGCAGTTGGGTCATACGACCTATACGGGTGTTGAGGTTGGTGGACTGATTTGTGACAAAATACCTGATGAACTAAAAACATTTACATCAAACTAAACTGTACACTATTTTTTATTTTGGGATTTGTTTGTGAGTGTGAGAGAAAAATGGAAAAATGTTATATTTTAGATCAAGTTAAAAGCATTTTTAAAAAATAAAAAAATGTATTTAACTTTTTATTAAAGAAAAAAAATCAAGAAAAAAATTCTGTTTAACTTAATCTTTTGCTCCAAACATTCACGAAAAAACAGCTCTCACTGAAAACAAACAATTGCAAATACAACACAGTTGTATGACAAAAAAAAAGTAATTATTATATAATATTTTTATTCGTGTGCACAAGTTGAAGTTCTGCTCTGATGATGGTATTAGAAAATCAGGGATCATCCTCTGGGGATTATCAGTATCCACAGAATAAAAAATTAGACATTTGTAGAATTGTGGATCAGATTTTGTGAATTTTGAGATGATCCTCAGGTTTTTTTCTCTTTCCTGTCTTCAGTTGTCTGTCACGTGAAGCTGGCGTCTGGTTTTAACACCAGCGTAGTGAAGGTTCATGGGGGACACTTAACCCCAATCTGGCCCTACATCCAGAAGAGATGGGAGACCAAAGAGCTTGCATTGCCCTCCCAGTCTCAACCATTCAACCATCCATCAATGAAGGTGTCCAAACCAACCATGCCAGCTACCCGCCATGTACGGCGCCGCCGATCTTCACAAGATTTGATTGGCACATTCTATGGTATTTTCCAGCTGTCCAATCGACTGGTCTGCAGCGACGGTACAACTCCGTCACCCACCATCTGTGGGATGGCCTGCAGGAGTGAGTTTTAGTTTCAGCTTTCATTTGTTTTAGATCTAATTTAAATGATCTGTTTTTAGTTGCAGTTATTTACTCAGATTTGATCCCAGCTGCATTTTTGCAGTCAATGTTTATTTTAGTTAGACATTTCCAATATTATCACCTCTGCAATTATTCATTGTTGTCATAAAAATGCAAAAGTGCGTTGAACATTCGAGTACTTTTAGTAGTTGGCTCCAGAAAAAAAGATTTTCTTCTCACTGTGTGTCTATGAATCTGGCACAATGTCCAGTGTGTGTGAATTTTATCTGCTGTGTGTTTTCATGACACTGAGCAGAAAATACATTTCACTTGATCTTTCTCCTTGTAAAAGCATGTTTTTCCAGCTGTAATCAGACAAACCTTTGCTCCTTTCAGACTTGGTCGATGATGACATACGTGACGACATCAGCTGCCTGTTGAAGGCGTTCACCAGTCTTAGGTTGGTTCACTTTTAAATGTCTTTATAAGGCAATCTCACCAAATGTAAGACAATGTTTGTGCAAGTACAGCTTTTCGTAATTACAAGTTTACTACATTGTAGTTACATGTAACAGGACATTTTTAACCAGGTCCTCAGGATAGCTTTCAATAATAAAGATAATAGAAAACTGAAATCACACGTATCTTTAAATAACCTTCTCCAGACATGTTATAATACATCAGAAAGTGTTTTGCTTTGAATAATAACGGATTTAAGTTTTCCACAGAGGCTCCTCCTTCCTGATAGAAAAATCAGGAATAAATAAATGGGAAAGTATTGCTTATCTCACATCACTAGAAGTCGACTCCTAAACTGCTCTTTACATATAAATATGCTCCTGGTGTTTGACAGAGCATTTTCTTCTTGTCAAGTTGAAACTATATATGAGCATGATCCAGAAACGCTGCGGTCTTCCCTGAGTCAAAACGCATTTATACTCGTGGCAAAGTGGAAAACTGTTCTGTGGGAAGAATCAACATTGAACACGGGCCCCTCATCTCCCAGACTAAAGAGCAGAGGAACCTTCCGGCTTGTTTTTAGCACTCAGTTAAAAAGCCTGCGTCCCTGATGGTATTGGGGGGCATTAGTGCCTATGGAATGGGCAGCTTGCACATCTGGAAAGGCTCCATCAATACTGAAAGATATATCCAGGTATTAGATCAGCATATTTTTCAGGGAAGGTCTGGCATATTGCTGCAGGACAATGATAAACCACATACACACCTTTCACTAAAATTTGGTCCATCTTGAAACACAATTTACAACAAAGAAAACCTAGAACTGCTGAGCAGTTACAATCCAATATCAGACAAGAATGGCTTCCTCTCGCAAAACTCAACAACACGTCTCCTCCGTTTCCTGGATGTTTACAGACTGTTGTTGAGACCTGTTGCTGTCATCAATTTTAAAATGCCCTTATTTTTTTCTTAAAGTGTTTTTTTTCAGTCAAGCATTTAATATGTTATCATGTTAGCATAGACATTGAGTTAGACCAGCAGTGTTGTCTCTCACGCATGCAGATACACTTTCTACAATATCAGGAAGATCAGACCCTGCCTTTTGGAATATGCTGCCCAACTCCTTGACTACTGAAACGCTGTACTAATAGTACTGCCAACATGTGCAATCAAACCTCTACAGATGATCCAACATGCAGCAGCACATCTCATTTTTATTCAGCCACAATGGTTACACATCACTGCATTGCTCATCTCACTACACTAGCTTCCAGTGGCTTCAAAGCTCTGACACATGCCTACAGAGTAATCAACTCAACTGTACCTTCCTACCTGAAAACGCTCATCCAGGTCTACAATCTTAGTTATCCCTGGGAAGAGAGGGAATCAGTTACCTTACTCACAATATTCAAAAACAAAGAACTCTTCCTACACTTCATGTGCTCCTAAGATTAACTATGTCACTATGTGTGACACTCTCCTCCTTATAGCACCAGACTTGTTTGCTTGCTAATGACTAAATGTAAATGTACATTATTTCCCTCTTAACCACATCTGATGGGTCATCACGTTTTATCATTAATGACCGATGTAAACAGTGTCCTCAGAACAAAACTGTTTTGTTTGCCCTATGTGATTTATTGACAAACTAAAATAAATTGCAATGCTGTGTAAAATCTGTTCAGAGGATTATATGGTATTTTTGTATGTATTTCCACAGTGACAGTGGCTTAAAGGCTGATGATCAGCTGGAGCTAAGTAGAATGTGAGTCATATGTTAATCATGTTTGAATGATCTGCTGATAGTTAGCCTTTTAAACTCACTATATAATTACTTACCTACCATGGACAGTAATCATGGAATCAATACAGCAAGTTTTCCTGACATTAAAGAACCTGTAAAATACCTCAGGTAATGTTGATCTGTTCTGTTTATTTGCAGGATAAGTGTCATCTTACAACAACGGTGCGAAGATGTCCAACCCTCCGTGTTCTTTGCTGAGTGCTCAACATCTTAATTCATTCAGCGTCATAAATGGCACTACAGGAATTAACTGTCAGTTAAATAAGTGTATAGTGACTTATGACCATAATAAACTGAAGCATGTTGCACTTCTTGTTATGTTATGTCTACAATGAAAAACAAACCAAACCTAAAATCTGTAATAAAAAACATTACATGATTTCATATGCACATAAACATATAGTCATAGACAGTCCTAAAGAGTCCTGGCTTAAAATAATATTTCTAAGCTGTAAATCTTATACAAATATATATTACAAATATATATTATTAGTCCAGTTATTTTTTAATTTTGTCTGTTTTTGCAGTTTTTCTGCAACCAGATAAATTTATTTGTTTGTCTCCTTTTGGGAGAAGAGGATAATGACAGAAAAGGCCTCTTCCTGTTTGCCATAGTTTTTCATCAAGTGCAAATTAACATATGTTCCACAGGAGAGGAGCTTGATAGCTAAAGGCTCTGCCTCCCATTCTACATTTGGAAACTCTGGGAACCACAAGTAGACCTGCAGCTTTTATCTTTGCTGTTTAATAAGTAACATGGTTATCATTTCCTCATTGGATAACATGACGTCTTTCCTCTCACGTGAAGAAAAAAAGTGTTTTCCTCTTCTTCTGCTTATCATCTACATGTCTACATATCTACACATATGCGTCTGTCTAAAGCAAGTTTATTCCTGGTCTAGGAGTTAACAACAGTATCCAAGGGGAGCTGTAGGCAGTTGTTGAGAATCTGTAATATATGTAAATAGTCTGCACTTATATAGCTTATTCTACCTCATGGGTACTCAAAGCTCTTTGACACTGCTTCTCATTCACCCGTTCGCTCACACACGCACACACTGATGGCAGAGCTGCCATGCAGCTGACCTGACTCATCAGGGGAGAGCGAGCCTTCCAGGACAGAGGGGAAAGAGAAGGAACATAAACACATCAAGGAGTCACTCAAACAAACATGTGGCTACCCTAACTGTTCTTTCGTCAAATCCACCAAAAGTTCCAAAAGAACTGACACGGACAAAGAAGAAAGAACAGACGGAATAACATTGGCATTCCGTATGTGACCGGAGTGCAGCAACACACTGAGACAGAGACTGGTCCACCCCAAGGACAAAACACCCAGACACAAACAGAGCTATGTAGTATCTGCAGTCCAGTGCAGTGAGGAATGTACAGATCTGTACAAATGAGAGACCAAACAACAGCTCCACAAACGCATGGCACAACACAGAACAGGCCAACTTCTCAGGACAAGACTCAGCAGTCCATCTGCACCTCAAGAACAAGGTCACTCGTCTGAAGACTGCATTTGGATTTGCATCTGTATTTGGATTATGTTGTGCTAACACTAATTAGAGTTACATATGTGCACACTGAATGCTGTGGGGGAAATTCTATTTTTTGCAATACTACATACGAAGGGAAGTTTTCTAATTTCTCACAACACCACATAGCTAATCAAATTCATCATAACACCCTGACCTTTCACACCTTTGTCCCCTTCCTGTACTTCCCCCAAACGAACAATGTCCTACTATCTGTGCTCTTTAGACATCCTATCTAAAGAAACTGTCCCTCCACCTTTTGCTGTCACACGGACGAGCTGTCTCCTAATCCTGGGGGAATCGGAAGAACTCATTCCTGACCAAGGGAAAACTTAGCATATCACAAGGATCACTTATTACATAGACCTGCTAATTAGATTTCCGACCACTTATGTCTTGCTACCAATCATTTATATTGTTTTTGCTCGGTGTATTCGTCTACCTGTAAGGTCAATTTACATTTCCTTTGTACTGTGGTGTGAACTCAGACCAAGAGCTTGAGCCATTAAAAGCCCAGGTCACTGTTTGTACGGGGTCGATGAGAATTGACCCACTCATGAGTGTCTGCTCTGCTGTGTTTCTCCATTTTCTCCTTATTGCTGATTAAATTCAACTTCTTTCACAAGTTACTTTTGTCTGGCTCACTTCTCTCGCAAAATTTCCACGACAGATTGACATGACTTCTGCATTTCACTTCTGTTTATTTTGTTTCCTTTGTAGTAATGTGGAACTTCACAGACCATGTCTTGAAGAGAAACTTGCCCCACAGCTCTCTGACTCTTGTAAAGGCTGCAGGTAA
>OMLM01017399.1:30555-54408 GCA_900302695.1 Helostoma temminkii | reverse complement strand
GGTTTCCCACAGTAGGTTTCATACTTTAATTATTAACTTCAAATTGTCTCTAACCTTTATATTATAGCTTATCACAAGTTCGGTTCAGTATTTTCAGTTTAACATTTTTAAATTTATTCAAAAACACAATAATAATCATAATTTAGGTAAATGTGTAGGTGTCAGTACATTGTGTGCCCTGCTGCATGTGTCTTTTTGTTTTGCATCACAGCTGTACAGATGTTGTTTCAAAGAAACACATTTATGGTCCAGCTCTTATCTTTGTTGCTAAAATACACTGGACACATGTATTGTAAACAGTTACAAAACAGTCTAGGTATACAGTCACAACCCTCGCATTTTTATTTTCACTATAAAGATAAAATGTCTACCCACTGAGGCACAGAAGATGTGATCCAGGTCAATATCATCTGTTGTAATCATAGACAGCATTGTCTGAAGGTGTGTCCTAATGAGGGACTGGTACAGTAAATACACCATCTCTGCCAAATGAAAACCTGACACAGAAAATGTTCCAGAACAGGTTTGTTGAAGGAGCCTCCTCATGTGCCATTATTCAATACTGAAGGAGTTTAGAGTCCTTATTATTGCATTTCAATGTTATTATATTTTAAATCAATATAAAATACAATTAATGTAAAAGTTTATTTTTTTAGAACTGCCTATAAGCAGTCTGTCCCATCTGTTCTGCTGGAGCAGAACCGACAGAACTCTCTGCATTGGGACAAGGTTGGGGGAGATACAGGTAAATATCTTTAAGTTTAAACTAAATGAAGACACAGAAACTGATTCATAAAAACTGTGGTAAGTGGGCATGTGTGTGAGGAAGTATAACACCTGCTGAATCAGCAGGATGACGGTTTGTGGTGTCTTCGTCTTTGTCTGTGAGCTTTTAGTTGTGGGATGTTGAAAAGAAGCAGAATATGAGGGGTCTGCCATCACACCTGTCTGTGGTCAGAGCAATTTCCTGGAAACAGCAGTTTCTGAGCAGGTACCAGGGTGAGTTGTCAGTCTACTACATGTATTATACACAACAGGAGTGATTTAAGCTATGTTAAGTATAATTTTGAACTGAAAGCAGAATTGACATATAAAGACTTTAGCTGGTTTAGGTCAATGGCTGATACTGTTCAAATCAATCACGAAACAAGAACACAGAATGTATTTTTGCTGGGAAATAACAGTGTCTACAATTTAACAGTGACTCTGTTCTCGGACTTGTCCACCACCTTTATATTCGGGCTCCTTCACCTCTGGTGGGTGTGGTTGCCCAGAAGGAGGAGCTTTGCAATGGGATGGTGTGATTTCCACAGGAGCGGGATGTCTCTTCTGCCAACACAATTAATACTTAAGAGTATTGCACATTGGATTAGAGCCATTTTCATACTTTACATACTTTACATAAATGTGACTAATAACGCTGGAGATCTGTTCGCTACGATGGGCCAAAAAGAAGAATAGGGGAGTTTCCCTCTCTCGGCCTGAGTCACCAGCTAGCAGGTTAGAAATAAGATTAATAATTGAACAATTTGTAACACACTCACAACAGTGTCATAGGAATAAAAGCACTGCATCATTATGTGTGCTGAGTAATATTGAAAGAGTAGGATCAGAGTGACAGTTTGCACCATAGCTGCTGGTATTGTTCATATCGCTGTAATATTTAACTGCCATTTTGTGCTGACCTATTAATGTCCTGGGCTTTCAATAAAATGAAACTATTTAAACGTGAAAGAATATTGCTATGTTATGTCAAGACGTTTTGCTAATGTTTTGACTTCCGTATTTACATCAATGAGGAGACCAAAATGGACACTTCTTAACATAACATACTCCAGCACGACTCCACCGCCAACAATGATCTTAATAATGCACATGTAGTAGATTATCACATTTCTGACAACTTCAACTTCAACTTGTAAATATAGAATTCATGGCAGAGCTGTTGCATTGGATTGGATTGGATTACAGGAGGTCATAATGTTATGCCTGATCGTTGTAAATGAGAAGTTACTTAAAGCAGTCAGTTGACTTAGCACAAAGACTATTAACACAAGGGAAAACAGCTAGACTCCATAGTAGTCTAACTCAGCAGTTAATGCAGCAGCTCCTTTGGCATTGAAACTAAAAAGGCTCATTTGACCTCTTGCCCCTACACTCTTCTGATTGGCCAGCTTGGAAAACTTCCAGGGGGCTGAACCAATCCCAAAACACATCACATCTTTCATTGCTATTCAGCTATTTTCTCAATAAACTATAGAGAAAAATGAATGTCCAGTTCACATGAAAACACAAGCTGCAGAGAGAGAAGGCTGTGTGCATTTCTCTCACACTTGTGGAAGAGGAAGTTCATTCTCTTCTCTTTCATAGTGGCCAAGTTGACAATAACTTTTTCAAATAATTATTTTTATAGGATTTTATAGAATTTTCCTATTGCCCTTTTTAGTTCCTCCACACCAACAGAGGCAATAGAGGGGCGCCGTTTCACTTATTCACTCCTGACAGCCATCAATAGCACAGAAGAATAACCAAAATTTATAGAGTGAATGTTTTGATTAATATGACAAGTATGGTACACTCTGAAAAAAAGGGTGAGCCTGGCTTCCCTTAGCCTTCGGGAAATAACACCACTGCTAATTGATTGGAAAATGGCTGTAGGTCTGCTATATCATTGTTGTAGCTTTAGCTTTGTCAATCATGTGTGCTGTGTTGTAGAGTAACATACAGGCCAATTGTGGTCACATAATTCATGAGCCATGTAATAAAATAATCAATCTTAACTTATTATTAATCTTAACTTAACTTACTCCTGATTCCTCCGACCCACCCATTTGTAGAAATATTGAAGTAACATCTCAAGACATCAGCCAGGAAGGTAAAGCTTGGGTGCAAATGGGTCTTCCAAATGGACAATGACCCTAAGCATTCTGCCAAATTAGTTACAAAGTGGCTCAAGGACAACATAGTCAATGTTTTTTAAAGTGACCATCCCAAAGCCCTGATCTCAGTCCTATAGAAAATTTGTAGGCAAAGTTTAAAAGTCTAATACAAGAAATGCAGCCTAAAAAACTGACCCAGTTCTATCAGGAGGAATGAGTCAAAACAGCTAAGGAAATTAATGTAAACTTCTGACTTTGAAGAAAGTAAAAAAAAAAAAAATCTAATTCTGAATCATTATTCTGGCATATAGCAAATAGAAATAATTTTGGTAATCCAAAATTAACTGCAGCTCACACTTTTAAATTTAGCAAATACTAGATCCTGTTTCGGCTGCAACATAATACACCATTATTTTTTTCCCAGAAATAAACAGTTCTAAATTTAAATATCCATTTAGTGATCGTTCTTCTCCACTACTGGTTTCACATTGAATTTTTCCTTTTTCCTCAGAAGTCTTGCTTTTCTCTGAATCATAACATGATGTTCTTGAAAAACTACTCATAAGTAAAGCCCACCCATAGTGGCATGTTTCGCACTGATGATGCGACTGTGTGGTGTTTCACGTAAAAAAGCCTCCCCAACACGACTTGCAAATAAAATGGTTATGAAGACTGGTAAATGACACACAGCGTTTACCACAGACCTCCATGCGAAGAACATGCACATTTATTGTTTTGTCATTCTCGCGTCCATTTTGCTGACTCATGCATTTCCACAGTCAGACCACATCCTTTAAGCAGCACATATAAAGTGTGCACTGAGGTGGGTTTCAGTGCATTTCACCATCACATCAAAAACAGAAACAAGAAAAAATGTTCTGCCCAAAGGGTTTCACTGCTTTTATCTCCTGTACGGTCCTCCTTCTTATCCAGTCAAGTGAGTAATATTTATGTCTATTGCAATTATTGATATCTTGCTCATTCATTCATGCAAAGGTGCAGAATGTAAAGTTATGCTGCTGTTCTCTTTCAATGTTACAATTCAGGGTGTTATGATTTGCTTAGCATTTTTTGTAAAATAAAATATCTGAATATTTATCACTTTAGGTTATGGCTCTGAGATTATTGGTGGGAAAGAAGTAAATCGCCACTCAATGCGCTTCATGGCTTTGCTGGAGACCAATCAACCAAAATGTGGAGGGATCCTCATCAGTGAGTCATGGGTGCTGACTGCTGCCCACTGTAAAAAGTAAGAACAAGACATAAATGTTTTATATTATATTGCAAGATTGGATATTTACAAAAACAGTGCTGTGATGAAGTATTTGCCCCCTTCAGACTTAAATGATTCATAAAATTATAAAGGGTAAAAAGTTGCCTAACCTGCTTGGCCGTATGTGAAAAAGTAATTGCCCCCTAAACCTAATAGGTGGTACTTGTGTCACCCATGGGAACTGCTGCAGTCAAACATTTGGGATCACTGGCAAAGCGTCTTTCACATCAAGCTTCCATATCTTAAACTGTGGGCATCCATGTATTTTTGTGACCTGTCTTTGAGGTGTAAATGCTTTACCCCATAACCAAACGCTTTATCCGTAGCCAAACTATGAAATAAGAAATTTGGAAGGGCTTATGTTGTTAACAAAAAAGTTTTAAACAACCCGGAATATGTTTTATATTTGTGATTTTTCAAGGTAGGCACCTGTTTCAGTTAAAGCTTTTCACTCTTGGCATTCTTTCAGTTACATTCAGCAAAACAAATATCTTAACTCAGAACAGGAAGATCACATTTATCAGTTCTTCTTTTTTTTATCATTTTTATTGTTATGTGGAGTGTAATCTAACACTAGTGTTATATTGTTTCAGCATTACGAAGGTCTTGCTAGGGGTGCACTCCATAAAAACAAATGAAGATCTCAGGCAGGTCCGAAATGTTAAGGAAAGTTTTCCTCATCCCTGTTATGATGCAACAGATAAGATCAATGATCTCATGCTGCTAAAGGTAAGAGAACATTATAGTAGCAAGTAGTGATTTACTGCTTACATGAATCTGCAATGGAAAGTGGTTCAAGATGATGGAGAAAAACATTTGAAGAACTTTGTTTAAAATCAGCATTTGCTTCTTAAGTTTGTTTAGACAGGAGAAACAGATGCTTCCTACATTTTTAGTCCTGCTTGTCCCAGTGAGCAGCAGCAACAAGTCTCAGTTAGTCTCCTGTATATTTAATGAATTTGAAAAACACAAATCCGTGAACAACTAAGTTATTGCTTTTTACATGTTAATACTTTGACACTACTCAAATTCCATTGATTGATACTGCTTCTTTTTTGCAGCTTGATAAACCAGTGAAGCAAACCAAGACTGTACAAGTGCTGAAGTTGGGTAACACTGTCGAACATCCAAAAGCTGGTAGTGTCTGTGTGGTTGCTGGATGGGGGAAAACAAAAAACAATGCTAAGCAAATGTCAGACGTCCTGATGTCTGTCAATGTGACAGTGATTGACAGAAAGAAATGCAACTCTCCTGAATATTATAACCTTGAACCTCCTATCACCAGTGGCATGATATGTGCTGGCTCAAATGGTAAAAACAGTGCAGACACATGTCAGGTAAGAACACTTTTAATTGACACACTGTCCTCCTGCATATCAGTACTGAAACAGCATAGAAATGACTGTCAAGTATTTATTCTCTCTGCAGGGAGATTCTGGAGGCCCTCTGTTGTGCAAAGGAGCACTAGTTGGAGTCACTTCTTTTGGTGGCAAAGTGTGTGGCGCAAGAAAACATCCTGGAGTGTACACTTTTCTTTCAGCTAAACACCTTATTTGGATCAAAACAACTATGAAGGGGATGAGATGAGCATTTTTTGATAATTACTCATTAATAATTTTATTGTGTTCTATTCATTTTCTTTTAAATAAGGGCAGGTATACAACGATTAGGCATAACATTATGACCACCTGTACAATCTAATACAATCCAATACAACAGCTCTGCCATGAATTCTACATTTACAAAGTTATAATTTTTCAGTTTTTAAATTGAAACTGAATGAATGAATTCTTCTCTCACCAAAGCAACTTAATTGGATCAAAAATACAACAAAGTCTTAATTATGATTAAATAAGCAACTCACTGATAATTACTTGTTAATCAGTTAGATATATCTGCTATAATAAAACCAGAACAACTAGATTTAGCTTTATCACTAATAATAAAATAAGCCAGTGCTTTAACATGAAAGCCAGCAAATGGAAGTTATTCAATTAGACAGATTCAATGCTTCTTTTGACAGTTATGTTATTGACAATTAACATACTCCAGTATGACTGGTCATAATGCTATGCCCTATTGGTGAATATCATACTGACTGATTCTGCTGTAATAAAGTTAGACTAAATGAATTTAGTTTCTCTAGCCAATCAAATGCCACTTGGCTCTTTAACGTGAAAGCCAAGTGACATTATCCAATCAGAGAAATTTGCCCCTTGACAGTGAGACTTCTGCTCAATAATTGTGTCACATTTCAAGCGTTTCTTATAATTTAAAAGGTATTTTTCTTTATTTTCTTGTATGTATGTTTTATTCCATCTTAGCTCTATCACAATCTTGTGTTTTAATTCTGTAATCGTGTCTGATCATGTGAGCTTCATGTTCAAATTAAAAACTTATTTATCTTTGTTGTGTTTTCTTTCTTCCACCACTTTAAACAACTGTAAATGATACAAAAATGCTTCCTTCACATGACATTAGCAGTAATGTCAGTATATGAACCACAAAGAAAGAAAGTTCTCCTTCTCATCACCACTCATCAGACCACAAAAGACAAATTCACACAGTGTATCTTAAGGCCCCTAACAGGAAATATGCAATACTAGACTTTAATATTTCCCGAAGGGGCGAAATTCACTTGGCAACACAGAGACAAGCAAAGAAAAGCAATTAAGGAGAAGAACAGCAATTCAATTTGATTTTGGAAATAACAAAAAAGCTAAAAGGAACCTCCATAGCAATATATACCTATTATTCTTTCATAAAATTACATTATTACTAACAGAATTTGCATTTGGGGTATTCAGCTATGGCAGCCGTTCCTCCTGAGTTCGTTTTTAATTCAATTCAATTCAATTCAACTTTATTTATATAGCGCCAAATCACAACAAAAGTCATCTCAAGGCACTTTACAATGTAAGGTTTAACACCTTAGAATACAACTAAATAATAAGGAAAACTCAACAAATCCCCCAAATGAATGCACACAAAATCGACATTATATTTAAATACCATGATTAAAGACAACCAACCTCCAATATTGTATTGAACAATAATGATGAATTCTGTCATAACTACAAAGAGTAAACGGGAAAAATAAATTGTGACAGAGAGAAATGCAACTCCCGGAATATTACAACCCTAAAAATGTCATCATCAGTGGCATAATATGTGCTGCCTTAAATGCTAAAAACAATGTAGACACTTGTAAAGACTTTCAATTGACTGTTGGGTATTTATTGTCTCTGCAGGGAGATTCAGGAGGCCTCCGCTGTTGTGCAAAGGAACACTAGGAGTGACTAGGAGTCACTTCTTTTGGATGGAAGTGTGGCCTCCCAAATTATCCTGGAGTGTACACTTTTCTTTCAGAAACGCAACTTAATTGGATCAAAAGTACATTCACGTCTTGAATTAAATGAGCACTCACTGCTCATTACTCATTATTCATCATCACTGTGATTTGAGGCTCCTTTGCCTCAGGACTGGGCATTAAGGTTCCATTTTGATTTCTTATGTCTATAGTACATTGTTGCAGAAGTCTGGTTTGAAGTTTTGGTTCTTAAGTTTTGTGAACCCCAGTTGTGCTTTTATGTTCTAATCAGAACATTTAGAAGACTTTTTCCTGGCAACCTTTTCAAACAAACCATGTTCAATCTTCTGCCAATTGTGCTCAGAGATGTAGCTCATGGGTTTTTTTTGTCTTTCTCTGTACATTGCACACTCTGACCTTGGGGTGAATGTGATGTGTTTTGTTTTGAATCACTTTATTTATTTATTTTTTTATATTTTTATTTACAACTGTCTTGAATGTATGTATCTCCCTCTTGGCATTGTGTTAACACACACATTCACACCTGAATGCAGCAGACCAGCAAACTGACAAAACCTCTGCTTTTATAGAGCTTTGCACACACTATATACACTGCAAGTGACAGTGAGTGTTTCCCACATTTCGTCTTTCTGCTTCATTTTTGTTAAATAAATAATGGCATGGAGAAAAAGATAATGTGTTGTTATTCATCTGAGGTTGTATTTGCCTAATACCAAGGCCGTTTATGATCAGATAATCATAACCTCCCTAGTACTGAACTGGGGATTGTTGACAATCATCACATTCATTATCAGAGAAATCACTCAGAACACCATGTTCAGTCATGTACATAATTAAAAAAAAAAACAAACAGGCTAAAATACAGGGCTCAGGTTGTAACCAACAACATATGCCACTGAATGCATAGGGCAACACTATATTTCATGTCTCTTGCAAATTCCTGCAAGTGTTCATGTTAATCAAGGCTTTACTTTTTAATTTCAGAAACAGAAATAGCTTTACTGTTCAGTATCACTGTCATACATAAGGAATGTGTGTTAGTTACAAAAACTACTTATTATGCTCAAAATGAAAACAAAAAACACTAAAAGTCATAAATATAGAGAGTATAAAGGAACTGTATGCCATGAGAATTAAAATGTAAAATAGCACTACTGTCACTACTACTACTAGTAGAGTCTGTATTAGCAGGGGACCTGGTGCTTGTCAATCTCTGATGGAGAGTAATTCCTCACCAGAGGAGATTTTTTCCAAAATGTTTGATCCCTGTATGCAAAACAAAAAACATTACTGAGTTAGGTTATACAAGAATTGGACATAACAACTGGACATTTTACTGAGAATTAAGCCAATGCTAGATTCTGTTTGAGCTACTGTTGTCAGTCCACATATTTGCCAAGCAGCTACAGTATCTATATAGCCAATAAAGAGCATAAAATGTACCATCTATTTTTTCCAGGAATAAGTTTTTCTTAATAATTCAAGACCCACAACAGCTTCTGATTTTTGTTGTTAAATCATGGAGCCACCTCTAGTGACATATCTCACCCTGATGATGTGAGCATGTGCTGCTTCACGTAAAAAAAACCTCCACCACAGCAGGCGAATAAAATGGTCATGATGACTGGTAGGCCAAAAGCTATTTACCACAGACCTCCATGTGAAGAACATGCACATTGATTTTCTATGTAATACGCACGTCCATTTTGCTGACTCGTGCATTTCTACAGTCAGACCACATCCTTTGAATATAATACACAAAGACACCAGTGTGCATCAAGGCTTTAGTGCATCTTACATCACATAAAGAAAGAAATGCTCAGAAATGTTCTGCCTAACGGGTTTCACTGCTTTTGTTTCCTACACGTTCCTCCTCATTATCCAGAAAAGTGAGTAATATTTGTATATATTACAATAATTCACTTTGTCATATCTTGCTCATTCATTCATGTAAACTTTCAGAATGCAAAGTAACACTGCTGCTATCTTTCAATAGTAAAACGATTACTTGGTTGACCAGACAAATATCAGAATATTTATCACTTTAGGTTATGGTTCTGAGATTATTGGTGGGAAAGAAGTGAAGCCCCACTCTATGCCCTCCATGGCTTTGCTAGAGACCAATAAACCAGCCTGTGGAGGGATCCTCATCAATGAGTCATGGGTGCTGACTGCTGCCCACTGTAAAAAGTAAGAACAAGATGAATATGTTTTACTAGTAACTTTTATTGTTTGTGAACCACAATCTAACATTTATGTGGTTTTGTTCTTTCAGCATTAAGAAGGTCTTGCTGGGGGTGCACTCCATCAAAGTAAAGGAAAAAAATAATCCCAGGCAGGTCCGAAAGGTTAAGAAACACTTTCGTCATCCTGAGTTTAATGAAAAGGATAAGGTTAATGATCTCATGTTGCTAAAGGTAACATTATAAAACCGATTCTGAATTCCTGCTAAGATGTTTAAGCACCTGAAAGTGGCTCAAAGTTATTTAGACAAATGTTTGGAGCGATTTTCTTTGAAATCAGCATTTGATCCTTAAGTTTGTTTAGGCAGGAGAAGCATATGTCAGGCAAACTGCAAACTAAATGTGCACATTGGTCCTAATCATAGGATTGCCAGTGCAAATTCAGGTAATTCTGATGTTGATTAGATCTGCTTGACAAAAAGCAGCAGTTCAGCTCTTCACAACATAACATTTTAAGGCTGAGCTGGCTACAGTATGTGTTTAGTACATAAGGCAAATGACAAGGAAATATTTAGTAATAGACTGTCTCAGATTCTCAGTCATCCAGGTCTGGGTTATCCCAACAGTGCTGTTTATTTATTACTGGAGTTAATTAAAGTTTCTGAAGATGTTTCACCTCTCATGTGAAAGGCTTCATTAGTTCTGACTGACCAGCTGGAATAGCAGGCTTATAAACTCTGAGGTGTCATTTGTTAGCACTTTGATAGTCACACATGGGCTGTTGTTCCACCTGGTTTTCGTGTGTCACTGGGACCACCTGAGGCAAGGTTTGAATTACGCTAAATCACACATCCTAAAAACACACATTCAGAACATTCTACAGATTGCACAATTCCCTCATACAGCCTTGTGTATATTAAGTGTAATCATTGCTTTTGGAAAGAAACAGTTTTTAATCTGTTTGTGCTTGTCTTGATTGTCCTGTATCTCCTGCCCGAGGGCAGCAGTTCAAACACATGATGACCGGGGTGGGGTGTGTCTTTAATAATGTTCTGAGCTTTGCTTAGGCAGCAGGAACTGTACAGCTCTTCCAGGGAGGGGAGAGGGCAGCCTATAATTTTCTGGGTAGAGTTTATGACCCTTTAGAGGGCTCTGCTGCAGCTTGCATACCGCACACAAATGCAGTAGGTCAGTACAGTCTCTATGGAGCAGTGGTAGAATGACACCCGCAGTTTGTGGGTGAGGTGTTTCTTTCTGAGGAGCCTCCGGAAGTCGAGTCGCTGCTGTGCCTTCTTAATCACAGCTGTGGTGTTGGTGCTTCAGGTCGGGTAAATCTGGACACCTAGAAACCAGAAGTTAGAGACTTTCTCCACATATTCCCTGCTTATGTATAATGGCTGTATGTCTGTTTTGTTCCTTCTGTAGTCGATAATCAGGTCCTTTGTCTTGTCGGTTATTTATTTTATATATAGCTAAGTTATTTTTACCACATCACCAAGTCAACTTTATGATGTTGTTACTAGTGTGGGTGGGGGTGCAGTCGTAGGTGCACAGGTGTATAGTAAGGAACTGAGCACACAGGCCTGGGGGGAGCCAGTGCTGAGGCTGATGGCTTTAAAGATGTGTGGGCCTACTTTAACCCTCTGGGGGCAGTCCAACAAGAAGTTCAGGATCCAGCAGCACAATGGAGAAGAAAGTCCCAGATCCGCCAGTTTAGACACCAATTTGTGGGGGAGGATGTAGAATGCAGAGCTAAAATCCAAAAAGAGCAGCCTTGAATAGCTCCCCCGCTGATCTAGATGGGTCAGAGAAGCACGAAGGGCTGTAGCAATAACGTCCTCTGTAGATCAGTTTGCTTTATAGGCAAATTATTAATTGTTCATTCCTAGTGCAGCTGAACATATGAGTCTTGAGAAAAGACAAAAATATGAGTAATTTTCCTTTTTTGCAGCTTGACAAACAAGTGAAGCAAACCCCGACTGTGAAATGGCTCATGTTGGGCGAAACTGTCAAAGATCCAAAAGCTGGTACCGTCTGTAAGGTTGCGGGATGGGGGAGAACAAGCAACACTACTCGACAAATGTCAGACGTCCTCATGTCTGTCAATGTGAAGGTGATCGACAGAGTGAAATGCAACTCTCCTGATTATTACGATCTTAATCCTCCTATCACAGATGGCATGATATGTGCCGGCTCAGATGGTAAAAACGTTGCTGATACCTGTCAGGTAAGTACACTTTTAATAGACAGGGTGTCCTCCTTCATATCAGTACTCAAACTGCACAGAAATTTCAAATATGTATTGTCTCTGCAGGGAGATTCTGGAGGCCCTCTGTTGTGCAAAGAAGCACTAGTTGGAGTCACTTCTTTTGGAAAGAAGTGTGGTGACCCTAAACATCCTGGAGTGTACTCTTTCCTCACAGCAAAACAACTTACTTGGATCAAAGAAACAATGAAGGGGAGGAAATGAGCACTTTCTGATAATTGCTCCATTTCCATTCATTTTCTTTTAAATGAGTGCAGGTATACAGCGATCAGGCAAATTCTACATTTACAAAGTTATAATTTTTCAATTTTTAAATTGAAACTGTCAGAAATGTTACATTTCTGACAGTTGCTGGTTGGTCATGCTCCAGCTCCATCTGCTACATGTGCATTACTAAGGTCATTGTGGTGGTGGAGACAAGTGTGGCCGCCGTAAATATCCTGGAGTGCATACGCTTCTCTCACCAAAGCAACTTAATTGGATCAAAAATAAGTCTTAATTATGATTAAATAAGCAACTCACTGATAATTACTTGTTAATCAGTTAGATACTATCTGCTATAATAAAACCAGAACAACTAGGTTTAGCTTTATTGCTAACTACATAAACCAGTGCTTTAACATGAAAGCCAACAAATGGAAGTTATTCAACTAGACAGATTCAATGCTTCTTCCATCAAACTGACAGTGAAATAAGTGTTGATGTAATGATTGTCTGGTTTTCAGCATGTCTCATAAGGTTTTCTGTCCTTGTATATTAGCTTTGTTAGTTCTGTTTTGGTAATTGTACAACTCAATTTGTATTATTGTTACTGTTGCTTCTATTTTAAACTCTTTATAGTATCACAAATTTGTTTCATTTCTCTCTTAAAATCAAAATTTTTTTTTTTCATGTTGTGTTTTCTTTCCTCCACTGCTTTAGTCAGCTGCAGATTATACAAAATTACTTTCTGCATGAGACAATTACAGTAAAGCATTTGCAAAGAAAGTCTCAACCACAAAACAAAAAGTTCTACATCATCATGTGCTTAGTCAGACCAGGCCACAAAAGATAAATTCACACAGTGTATTTTAAGACCCCTAACAGGAAATGTGCAAAATGGGTTAATGCTGCATCATGTGAGATTAGTGTTCAAATTATGTTTGAACACTAATGTTGTTTTCTTTCTTTACAGCTGTAAATAATAAAAAAAATACTTTCTTTACTAGACATTTGCAGTAATATCAGTATATAGATCACAAAGCTCTGAACCACAAAGAAAAAAAAGTTCTCCATTATCACCAGCACTTACCGGACCACAGAAGACAAATTCACACGGTGCAAGGTAAGACCCCTAATAGGAAATATGCAAAAACTACAATCTAAATGCTTTTATATAAGTATTCTACTGAAGGAGATGTTTACAGTCAACACAAATCAAACATGCCTAATCTACTAAAAAGACGTTGTCAGATTTTTTTACAAGGATTATTCATCACTTTCTTTGTCTCCCTTATCTGAAACATTCCTGTGAGCTGACAGCAGCCCTTTTCCCTCCCTGCAATATTTGCTTCTTACTTTAAATTCTTGTGGCTGTGCTGTGTTACATAGCCAACTAATCATCTGATGGTGTCAATACACCCTTCTTTATCACCTTGGACCTACTGTCACTTACACTGTTCTCCACAGTTTCCACACAACATCAGTAGGTGGTGCTCTCTGTTATCGGGATTTCACTTAGCTGGAGGCCAAGATGGTTTCACTCAGCTAGAAGAAAAACTAAAATTAGTTTATGAATGAAGACCACATAAATATATCAAGCATGAATAAACATGAAAATAAAAAAACAAACAATGTTAATTGTTTGTTTATCCAGAAACCCATGGGGTATTGTAACAGCATGAATACCTACTGTGCACTTCTTGGGGTTTATTTTTATACTACTTGAACCTGTAGCATCAGTAGGACTTCTAGTGCAGTACAGACAGGTAGCTCTGGTACTGTCACATGACCTAAAGAGTCACAAAATGATAGCTACCCAATTTCTTTTGGAAAAACTATGTGGAGTTTTGGAGTGCGAAACTTCACACAAAGGTTTTCGTCTAAGGGTCTTGTCTGTACACTGACACTGATTCCTGCTGAGGGGCATATGACTGCCAACCAAATGTCAATGTAGTGCATCCGGTAGTTTGAAATATTTGAAAACTGACTTTGAGGCACATCACTATGAAATTAAACATCCACCTAACAACCTGTGTTATTCTTTACTGAATGAAAAATGAAAACAAAAATAATAATAATAATAAAATACATACCTAAAAGCATAAAAATACATACCTGCTAACTGATCCACTCCTTATAAAGAAACAAAATGTTACCACACCCAGGTAATTCCAGTATGTGCTTTATTTGAGCTCTTAGTGAATTATCACTGACCAACCATCTGCCCTTGTGTTTACTTTGCTTCCATGGTGACCCACAAAAGCTCGTTGTCCCACCACAAAGCTACTGAAAGTCTACGTCACATATGAACTTGATTCTGTCAAATGGATGAAAGTTTGTATTGTGTTTTGTGTTGTGTTTTTTGGAGTGTTTAAATAAGCAGTTTATGCTATGAAGCTCACTATGACACCGCCACATTAACATTAGAGAAAATGTCTACCTGGGCTTGCATCAACTGTGTGTGTTGGATGAGCTGCCCACTTTTGCCTTTCCTCTCCAGTGATGCAACACAAGCAAATAGTGTGAAATACTAATTTTTATAAATGAAATGGTTTCACAGTATCCTGGCAAGTGAGTCACAATCTTTATATGTGTAAGTGCAAACGCAGCATGTCTTCTTTGGGCCTGCTTACCTGTTTTTGCCTGCCTGTCTGTCTGCCTGAACACCCCCTGAAATTAACAAGTCAATTTGTTTAGCTATTCTGTGCTGACCACATTACACTTGATAACATCCACTTACTTGAAAAGTTGGACATTACTTTGACTATAAAATTGACTATAATGTTGAGCCACATTACTTTTATTAGTTTACAAAGGTAATGGTATTATGCAAATAAATGAAAAAAGGCATTTTTGAATCATGATTTACTAGCATCAAATTAAAGTATAATGGATACCCCTCCTCTCTAATTCTTTGTGCTGTCGACCAAAAAGCAAACATAACAACCATAATGAAAATTTATGATCTCAGGAGATTCATATCAATGCATAATATTATTTTGACTTTATTCTCTCACGTGAACTTTACTGGCTGTTAAAAACCTTTATATTGTCATGGTTTTTAGCTTTATTTCCTGTTCCTGGCTTTTATTTTGTCATATGCACTTCCTGTCTGGTCTTAATCTCACTGATCCTACGGCTGGTGAGAGCTGCAGACCCGTAGGACCAGACAGGAAGTGGATATGACAAAATAAAAGTGCACTCTGTATTTGACTTAATACACATGAAAGAAGAATTACTCACCAGCTTAGATCCTTGTTCCTGTGTTTTCTAACCTACAAAATAGCTGCCTCACATTTTTAATAAACAGGCTTAACTAATTTTGCATTTAGCTGCGACGTGTGACTGGAACGATTCTGCTCTGTTTTACATGTTTTATCATGGAATGGCAGAAAAGGTCAAGGACAAGTGGGCTGCTTGAGATCTCCCTAAAGATCTGAATGGATTAAATGAGATTCATTCACATTGACAGGATAATAAATGAGAGGGCTGTTTCTATTTTTAGATCAGTTCCCACACCTCGACCTATAACCAGACCAGTTACAGAGACAGTCCAATCATCTGTTCCAGAGAAAACAAGATTGATTTGACCACAGAAGCCCAGGAAGCTTTTGACCAGTTAAAAGAATATTGAAAGCCAAAGAGGTCATGATGCAACATTTAATTCTGCATTTATAAATGCTATTTGATGAAATTAAACTTAATTAAAACTGATATTGGCACTGGACAAGTGGCACCATTGGCTGGAGGGTGCTAAGCGCTCTTCATTGTCCAGACTGACCATAAAAACCTGGAATATGAGATCTGCTAAATGATTCAAGCTTGGTGGGCGCTGTTTTTCAGTAGATTTAACTTTACACTCTCTTACAGACCTGGTTAGAAAAATAGCAAAGCCAACGCCCTGCCTAAATCAGAGCTTTGGTATGACTGGCATTGACGTTCTATCTGAAGTTCTGAAACGTCATGCTCCAGCTCCATCTGTCTGTCCTACTAACTGCCTTTTCGTTCCTGACCACCTGAAAACAAAGTTCCTGCAGTGGTGCCACTCCTCTTTCTCTCATGTCTCTTTGTCATCCAGCAGAGGTACTAGTGGCTGGGTCAGGATGTTAAGGAGTTTGTCTGTGCATGTCCCGTCTGCGTTTAGTCGAAACCTTCTCACAGACCAGGTCAATTACAAAATGTCCACAGTCACATATTTCAGTAGATGTTGTTCCTGGCCTTCTTACAGTGGTAGACAGACAGACATGTCTTCCGTTTTACATGGCATCCCCCGACACTTCATATCTATGTCTCCAATTCACTTCTGTTCTGCATTCTGCCATCAGCGTCCACAGGGTTGACCGGTTGTCAGGTTGTGTACAGTTACCAACCCTTGCTCTCTAATGTACAGAAACATCTGCACAAGCTTCTGTTCAGAGGTGCCACCTCACCTGGAGGACAAACACACCAAACTAACTTTTTCTAATATATACATTATATATGCATGATTATGACATGCATCCGACTGTTAGCATAATGGACTGGTTTATTAAATACTGTATGTAAATCATAAACTACTGTTTAGTGACGCATGCCAGTTGTTTTTGGTGATGAATATCTTTGTGATAATCACTCCCATACAGTTCCAAGAATTGAGTCAAGTGAGGTTAAGCCCATTCTTCAAACAATGCCTTTAAAAGGGCAGCCTGCAGTTTGTTCGGCTATTAACCCCTTTAAAGCTCAATGTTAATCTTGACATCTAGTTTTCTTCTTGCACTCAACATTTGCGTCACATTTTTTTTTTGTTGATTTTCTTTAAACCACCGTCTCTTATCTCTGCGCCACACTTTGTAATAAAGCTGTGCCTGTCAAACTGTAAGCTTTCTTTGTCCCCAGTCTATTTTAGGCTCCTTTGTCCCGCACCGTGTAATTATGTTCAAGTTTTTGTTTGCATTTGTGGTAGGAGAGAACTTCAAGTTACCTGGACATTGCCAGAATAGTTCAGATCAGACACACCCCTGCTTCTTTTCCCATTTCATAGTACACGGGTAGGCGACAGTACGTCGTCTACAAAGCTTTGGACGTCACCGTTTCACTTTTTGAAAACATTGCAGTGCCATAGCAACACAATACTTAATGTGTTTGTGAGTCGGGTTTAATGCCAGAGTATATAACTTTATGTTTTTCTTCAAAATAAGTTGGTGTAACCGCTAACAGTCAAGCACTGAGTGGTACAAATTAATTCATGATCCAACTTGTCACATACCCGCACAATCACCCAAAAAGATTTTCTAGTCTCTCATGCTTTTGTGCTGCCCTCATGATTCTCTGAATTCCTCGATGATGTCAGAAAGGTTTCTGAGCACTTCTCTCACTGTTATTCTTGTCTGCTCAATCTGTGTTTGGCTAAAAGGCCGAGGTGTTTGTGTGAGCAGGCTGCTGAAGTATGGGATGCATCCATAGATGGGAATGTAAACACAAAACTCAGACAGGCATACATGAACAAATAACATTTCACATAACACTGAGATACTTTATTGGTGATCAAATTCCATCCCTTTTCCAGAGTGAGATGAACATTTTCTCTGACCTATAACAACAGCAGTGCAATAAATAAAACCTAACCTACAGAACATAAACGTACTGAATGCTCAGCATTCTCACACAATGTCATAACAACAATCCAACATACAAATAGTCATACAGTGGTAAGCAATAAATAATCACACTAAATAAATTAAATTCTACTATGTACGGAACAGTGTTTTTTACACATCATCTAACAAAGCAGTCCATTGAGGCTACTTCTTTCTCGGGTCTTCAGATTACGCTTCGTGTTTGAATCGTCTGAGGAGAGACGGAGAGAAATCAAAGGTCAACAACTATTCAAACATAAACAAAAACTGTTTTGTAAGAAAACAACCAACATTAATGGTAGAGAACAACTGCGAGGATCCATTACTCAAAGCATTTTCTGGTTGCATTTGCAAAGATTGGCAGTATACAGTTATTCTTATTATTAATCTATAGTACAATTATATGTTTTAAAATGTTTGTGATTAGAGTATCTTTTAAATCTTTATAGGTAAAAAAGGTATAAGACTGTGCTGTATAAAATGCTATATTAAATTTCCATTTCCCATAGTACGGGAATTAATACAGTACATTTATTGTGCAGCGCCAGAGACAGGTGTTTTCATATCTTACTCAGTGCCCTGAAGGGAAAATAAGCTTTGAAATGAATTAATGTAGTTTGAGTCTACTGCATGTCAAATGAACATCTTTCAGAAAGATCAATAAATGATCAGATGACCACACAAGTTTACAAATGGTCAAATTTATCATGTAAACAATAACATTATTTACCTGCAAATACATTATTAAAGTATAAAAATCTGCATACACAAGGATAATGTGACTATGGCCTACAGTCCAATTTCACAGCCAACAAGTTTTACTAAAAGATGCAAGTTGGCTTCTTATGACGTAGCAGATTACTACGTTTTCAGCTTTTACTGTCTGTGCGAGCCAGACTTGCTTTTCTCAGTGAGGACAGTGGGTGACAGACAATGAGGAGAATGCTGCACAGCCGCATTGTTATTGTCTGTCTAAACACGTGAAGTCTGCATGTGTGCATGTGTCTCTCTCAGTGAGATCTGACCACATCTACAGTAACTTTAGTAATTAGGCTCTTACAGAAAGGTTATCGTGTGTACAGTCAGTGTGTCAGTACTGTTATTGTTTGGACACACAGGTGAATGTGTAGGGTTGAGTGTGTGGTTTCTCTTCACAAAGAAGACGGGACAGGCCGAGACACCCCTGACTAATCCAGACTAATTCCTCTCGTGGGGATTCCTCTTTGCATGATGCAACTTTCTGTATTCAATAACAACAACAGCCGTACAGGCTGTTCTGTCACTCTCTGAGCCCACTCTTTCCTGTTTGGCTGAAGTATATCGTGAGCAGAGGTCAGAAACCTCCCTCTGAGGACTTGAGCAAGAAATACATCGTTAAAATATAAACCACTGGAAATACAGGCGTGTGTTTTTACAGGATCAAAATATTGTGGGCACAAGTGTATCAACATAGCATCAAGTTGGCAAAGGGTTTTTTTTTACAGCACATGGCTGCTAAGGAAAAGCCAGTAAAAAAATGTTTTTGGTGTATTGTTGACAAGTTTGGCTGTGGCTATAAAAAATTTTACTGCTACTATAGTGTTAACCTTCAAACTGAAAAAGTATTGTTCAGGGCAGTGTCTCACTCAAGTGAGGAAATATTAGAAACCGTGGATGTTCCAGTTATTTCACTTATTATTTCACATTTGACTTTGTTTGTGTTTCTTGCTCTAGTATCTAGGTTGATGTTTTCAACTTTGGAGGTATTGAGATGTTCAGAAGTCAGAATTAAGGGGATATGACGCAGCATGAACTTCGAGCAGTAAAGCAGTACACTACTGTACAGTGCTTGTGTGACTGTGTGAAAGTTTCTCACAAAGTAGGTCAACAGTTCAACAAAAAGACACCTACCTCAACGTAACTCTAAACCACAACGTCACCAGCTGGTTTCTGTAGCTTCTGTTGCTCTGTTGCAGTCCCCAGGTAGGATGCCATGAAGGTTTTATGTGACCTGTAACTACAAAAGATGTTCAACATGAGTATAAAAGACAAGTATAGCTCTTGTGATTGTCAGATGACCACAGTAAAGTTATTTGGAAAAGTGCACAGTCAGTTACAGGGTTAAAGTGTGTTTTCTTGAATGCTGGTTTTGCTTTTATGTGGATTACAGTCCATAAAATGCGTTGATTGTAAAAATTCTTTTGTTAATCTAGCTGTACAGATTTTTCTAGCTGTTATCAAATTTTTAATTGAACATAGTTTCGCTCTCAGAGTAATAAATTCCTTCTCTCCACTTCAGTAATTCTGGCTAACTGTAGCTGTGAAGCTTTAACTGCACTCTTGTTGGTTATATTGCTCTCTGTGTAACTATTGACTTCGTCCCACGTTCAGATTAATTGGTTTCACATTGATAAGTAACTGCAATTATACATTAAATGACCTGGCACAGTGTTACGATAAGAAATATAATGGTTGTGTAAAATAAGTCATAAGTAACACATATACCCTTTGATGTAGCCCAATATATAATAAAATCTATGGTTTCACTACAAATCCTACAATAAAAGTAAGAATGAGAGCTGTACGGTAGCAGTCATGGAATTCATCTTGTGAATGTGGTGAGCAATATATGAATAGTGTGGGTGCGTTTGGGTGTGTTATATGCCTTTTGATGTGTCAGTGTGTCTAGATGCCAAAATGTGTTTCTTGGCAGGATGTGTGGATTGTGATATGTGTTAAGTTAGGATTTGCAAGGGTGTGGATGGTTGCCTTCATGCATATTCACTTAAATCTTCACTAATCTAGCGTATAAAAGTGTTGAAGAACAAGAGGGCTTCACTGGCATCACATCATGTCTCTCTGTAGTTTGAGCTATTGTGAAAAGTGATACCAATTGATTGCAACAAAAATCAGATGCAACAAAAAACTTCTTGTTCTTTCCTGTTCTGACATTACTTTATGAAAATTGTGCTGATAACATTTGAGCATTTGATTTCTAAATAATAAAAAGTGAAGAAGGAGAGAAAATGTTTCGTGCAGATCCTAAGGCACAAATACATGATTATTGTGAATGGGTACATAGAGACAAAAACTGGAAAACTAAGAAGCTGTAAATAAAATGAATCTTTTTGGAATTGGTGAATTTCTCATGTGCTTATTCCTGCCTCTCTTAACTTAACAAGGTTCAGTGTGACATTAGGGTACAACATGCAGCCTTTTCACCCCTCACATTTTCCCGTTTTACCACAAGAGCCTCACTAGCTTCCTACTCAAATACATTTTCAACAGCAGTGTTTTTTCACTCTATTTCTTTGGCATTTAGCGTAGGTTTAAATGAAAATTTAACATTACTGTGCAGCACTTGCATACTCACTGAGCACAGGACATGAGCAGGATGGCGGTGCAGCTGATGACTGAAAGGACTACAGCAACAATCACTAAAACCATCTGGAGCAACTCAGTATTGCTCTGACTTGTTGTAGTTTTTGTCTCCAGAGTTTGGATCCCACAGCGCTCCCCATCATAGCCCTTCGTACATCTGGAAAGTGGAAGTTAACAGAAAAACTGATCAGTCATGGAGGATGTGATGCTGTGGGGTGTTCACTTCAAATCAAATAAAACAGGAAAGGCATCAGAATGTCTCAAATTAAACAATAAAGATCAATTTAAACAATATGATGTATTCACATGCATCCAACACACACAAAGAGAGCTGATGCTGCACTCACATGCATACTGGCTCTTGCAGGCCTTCTATGTGCTTGCAGTAACCATGAATACAGAAGCCCAGGTGGGTGGTGGTGCAGGGATTTTGTGTGGTGCTGAGAGTCGACGTGAATCCGCTGGTGAAGACCGTGTGCTCTGGGTTCAGTGGAGTCGTGCTTTTGCCCCTGTTCCTGTTCCTCCTCTTGCCTTTGCCTTTCTTGCTCTTCCTCTCATCTTTATTTGACTCTGCAGTAGGGAAGATTTGAATTGAAACTGTATCTGTAAAATCATATTGTCTAGATGCAAACCTCTAGATGGTTTATGTAATTCTTTTTTCAGGTGTTAAGAAAAACTTCTTGTCTATACTCTCTAAACAAAACAAAATGAAGGTGGCATAGCTGTTTTGAAAGACATAAAATGAACTATTTGATATTATCATGTGTTAAATGTCAACATTCCTACTTGGATGTTATCACAAGACATTGGAAGTTAAAGGCCTTTCAAAGTATTTAATGTCCTTCATGTACTCACTAAGTAGAATCTAAAATTAAAAGCCTCTGGAGAGTTTTGTTATCATTGTTTAGCTGTTAAACACAAAAGCTAAAGAATGCTTGTATTTTAAATCAAGATCATGAAAATATTCATATGCTAACAAAGGCATGCTAAGAAACAGCATACACCAATCAGTGCTCCTTTCAAAATGAATGTCCTAACAGATTTTTGCTCAACTGGACGCAGATTCAATGAATTTTAAAAATATGTACAAACAAATATAAACATTATTTTTTGCTACACTTCCAATTAAGTAAATAGTTTTAATCATCATAGATTTAATTGTTTAATTAAATGCAATAAATGAGCTTTAACCTATTGTAAATTAACCACTGAAGCACTGAAATAAAATAACAAATAATGGTCAAGTTTTAGTTGTTTTACCATGAGGGTTGACTTTTTCGTGGTCCCTCCCAGAAACGTCTTCATCTATGTCATCATCGTAGCTTATCGAACTCTGGAGGCCCTCACCAGAGGCCGGACCCCCAGTCACTCCAACTAGTTCACTGGAGATTATGGCCTCAGATCCCTGAGTACCTAGAGAACTGCACACTACTGTAAAACAAATGGGACAAAAAGATTAATGGTCACGTCAAAGCTACGTAGAGATATGAAGCAGCTGTAAAGAGGAATTGGGGTCAAAGTTTAGTTCATGTGATGTAATCTAATATGACCTCTGTTTGTTTTATGTAATACAATAACCGAGAGACCGAATTAAGGCAAGAACCGGTTTCTAATAAGAGATTAAATCAATTATATGTGAATTTTCTGACGGAGACATACACTTTAAGAGAAAAGTTTGGACACACAGGTGTCTTCATCTGTGTTACTATCACTACAAAAAGGTCTTCTAATGACCGGTCATCCGTTAAAATGAATAAACTTGCATCAGCAAACATAACTTGCTATTAGAACACAGTATTGATGTTTACTGATTATAGACCTCTGCACATTTATGTAAATAATCCTTTAGAAAAAACATGTAATTTCTAAAAGTCCAAACCGTTGACTGGAAATTGATGTGCCAGTGTTTTTCATTCTACTTCTTTGGCCACAGATAACCTTGGGTTGCTTAGTTACTTACTATTGGCTTTGTATTCAGAAATCTTGGTCCATTTACATCTGACTCATCCATTCATCTTAAAATATTAGAGGCAATCTGAGCTCACAAAATAGACACTTGATATATTAGTACTGAAACCAGTGGAACCAGTCAACATCCCAAACTGTCATGTATCTCAGTACATCGTTCACACCAGACAAGAACAATGTTGAATAAGACTCAGTGAAAGGCTAATGAAATATTTGAAATATGCTGACCTTTTGCAGCATGTGGTGTTGTTGTACAGTGACTTGGTAAAAAGTCTGACAGTAATCCTTCCCTTAAAACACCTGAGTATCTCCCTCCTGCCTCACATGCCCTCACTTGCACATACATTTCTTTCTTCCCCACTCCTGTCATCTGTATTCATGTCATTTTGCCATTCTCCTCTTTCCGTTTCATTGATTTACAAGATCTACACACACACACTCACACACACACACACTATAAGACTAACACACAAAAAACTATCACAAGTCCAGACTTACCTAAGCACAGGAGACAGGTGAGGACGAGAGGGTTCATATCCCAGGAAGAGAGTTTGGTGTATAGCAGTCCTGCGTTATTCTCTGTGTGTCAGCGTGTGTTGGAGTGTGTGTTTGTCCTCTGCTGGTAGAGTTTGTGCTTTGCTCTATTTACCTTCACTGGGTGCAGCTTTTATAGACCAACGCCTGCCTTTAAACTCCAAGGAGAAGGAAGGGTGTGTGACAGAGAGAGAGCAACCAACGCACTCTGTGTAAATGTGTGTGGGGGTAAGTGGGTGGGTG
>OMLM01017399.1:4136-30535 GCA_900302695.1 Helostoma temminkii | reverse complement strand
GTATTTTATGTGTTTAATGTGTGTTTAATGTAGTTTAATGTAGATTAGAGTAGCGGGTGTGTGGGTGGTTGTGTGTGTCTGTAAGTACTCGTGTGTGTGTGTGTCTGAGTGTGTGTGTAATGATTAACCTGCCTCAGGTAACACATTTCGCAGTCACATATAATGATTAGTCTAAATAAGACTGAAGCACAGTGTGATGTATTCTGACTTGTTTCTTGTCACCATTAAAACACACAGAAACAACCTTTCACACTTCTTTAATTGTTATTGCTTCCTTACCTCTACGTTTCTGGTCACAAATAAGGCGGTCCATTAGTCCCACCCACACACACACACACACACACACACACACACACACACACACACATAACTTTTTACGTAACCTTTAAGAAACTGAACATGAAAACCTTTTTTTTTACCTAACCTAATATTAATTATTTTATTTTATTTGATTGTAGAATCTTCCAGGAGAATTTAATCTCCCTAAGCTAAGCTGCACTTCACTCAAGGTTCAAAGATGCTCAATAGAAACGCACGACAGTGATAGCAATACCACCATAAAAAAAAAATCATGATTGAGTGTGACTGATAATTTGTAAAACGCACAGATAAGTAGGTCTACTAATACTAATATGACAAATTCACCTCTGAATTTCGCATTTTTGCTGAGAGGTACTTCAGTTACATATATTTTGTTTTATTATTATTTTAATAGGTTCATCCTAATGTTGCCTTTTTAATACTCTGTCTTTCTTTGTAATACTGTGTGTGGTTTTATTAAATAATGCCTAGTGTTACTATTTTAGTACACTGTAACCAAAAGGAGACACGACGGCGTGGGGTGGGGCGCGGATGCTGTACAAAAAGATGTCTTGATTATGTTGTTGTGTCTGCAGACAGAGGTTGTCCCAACATTTGTGCTCCAGTGGAATCCAGTGGAAACCTGCAAGGAATGCTGGGAACTTTTCCATCTCATAGCTCCTGACACGTTTTGTTTATAACATCTGTGGAATTAAATTGTTTGGATTATGTCTAATGGCATTGAGGATATGTGATCTGAATGTGTGGAAAGTCTGACACAAGCCTGGAGAGAAGCACCTCATAACAGCCGCCCACTGTAAACACTCTGATGTGTAGCTAACAGAATAAAGGATGAACGCCTTCCAGTACACAAATACAGCTGTATCTATTTGGAATAAAACTTTAAATTATGCTTTTTCAAACACTTATTAGCTGTGTTGATTACTAATACACTTCCTGCGTAAACAAGTGCATAAGCAGAATATCTTCAAACGAGACTGAGCGTCAGACATAAAACCATCCCTGTGAGGCTTCACAGTGACACATTGAGATAGACGCTGTTGTATTTATCATGTATCAGGTCTGTCTTTGGTCTCCCTTAGACTTTCCTCTTCTTAGTGTCTGTTGCAGCTGATTTAGACACCAATATTTTTAACATTACCCTCAAACCATAAATGTCACCATCATTATGATGGCGAAGCCAAAGTCAGATGATTCTTCTTCATCTGAACCATGAACATACTAAATTCTGCTTAATTCATGTGGTATGTGGATGTTTCACTGGATACAGTACAATGAATATAAAATTCAGGAATTCACCAAAGTTTATTAAGCTTCATCCCCCGGACTATCATGAATTTCACAAAATGTCACAGCAACGCATGTTACAACTGTAATAGATATTACAGTAGGCCGCCAAACAACAGACTAGTGTTGCCATGCCCATCTATGCTACTGTTATGTTAGGGTGGCTAACAACAATAACAGTGAAAATGAACCAATCTTGCAAAACAAATGTGTAAATGGCACACATGGGCATTTTGTTTTGTTAAAGCACACGCAAGGATGTTGCTTAGTGGGGCTTCCACCACATTCCACGCTGCATGAGCAACTTACACCGTCTTATGCAATAATTAGGTAAGCACAGTTATATTGAACACAGTGCAGAGATTAGAAGGTATTTCCTGTATATTTTTGGATATGTTTAGCCACAGGTTCTATATTTAGAACAAAACAGACACTTGGAAGGGTGTGAGGGCCTTTGTGCGTGTGCATGCTCATGTGTTTTGAAGTATGTGATAAATAGAGCAGTGTCTGCTGTTGAGTTAATGTTTATGTGTGGTCAGTGCTGTTCATTTGCACAGAAAACATATAAAGATGCTTCAGTCAGGTGTTAAGAATGGTCCATTGACTCCGGTCCATGAAGATGCAGAAAGTTGTGTTAGTGATTAACTTCACACCGGACACTGCTATTTATACTATAAACATACTGTATCAGATTATATAAACTTAGGAAGAAAATGCTAGTTTAAATTTTAGAATTTGTCAAGTTTTAACAAGCTGGTAACTATTTATTACCATAACCCTTCAGGTGACCATCATTAAGTGAAATATATTGCATTGACAATATAGTAAAAATATAGATATATAAATAATGTATAAAATGTCCTGCTTATCTGTTCATAACCATTTATTAAATCATTGTTTACTGCTTATGAATGCTGAATAGGAGGACTCAAAGTAAAGTGTTCCTTCAGAATCTTTTAATTTCACAGTGTCATTAGTTTTATCAGACATATTGATTTATGACTGATCTTCATCATTTCATAATATCTAAGGGACAGTAAAGATGTCTCCCATTGTAAAGTCATCATTTTCATAGAATTTTCTAATGTAAGGCCATCAGTGTCCACAGTCTTGAGTCTATAAAGGAATGAAAACAGATTCAGATACAGATCAACAAATTTTTGTCATTAAAAGTGATTGAAGAACGTGATTGTTCTTTCTCTGAATAAAAATCTGTTTGTTTACAAATCCTCAAACCAGTGTGTTAATAATTGTTGTTGCCAAATGAATGTGTTTTCTTAAAGTTCCCCTCATTTCCTGGTGATATCCCTTATTTATGAGGTATGATGCACCATTTTCCATTTTCCTTTTCCTACCATGTGTCAGTCGGCTAGTTTGTGAATAAAATATAAGGCATATAAAACATGTCCTTCCTTTATTTTTGTCCAGTGGCAGGAAGAAAAGATCTTTATCACTGCCAACATTTTGACTTGTCATGGTAGAAGACACGCAGCTGTATAGCAGAAAATATTATTAATTATATCGTCACAATGTCTTTTGTGATAGCTTTTAAGATATATGAAGAGATATATGAAGTTTTTATGCCGAGCTGTAAAAAGGAACTAGAGTTTAACATCCTGTCCTACATTTAGCTTACAATACAAGTCCCTTTAGGTCCTGAAAGGATTTACAGAATTAAAAGTTTTAATAAACAAAACAAACAGCAATATTTGAAATAGATTTGCTTTAATTTATATTTTCATAAACACATTTTCAAACTAACACTGCCATTGCAAGAACATCATGTAAAAAAGTTGCAATCATTGTATAGCTTTTTTTATATGCATAAATATTTAATAAAAATATGAAGTTTGTTAATGGAATAAAAAGAACAGAAAAACATTTAGTAGTAAAAAAAATGTTGAAGAAAAGTTGTATTCATTATTGTAGCAGTAATGAAATGCACAAGCTTGTTATGTATATATTAATACTTTAAAATAACTTATCAAAATTAAGATAAATTCAGACAAGTTCAAGTTGCAAACATTAAAACACAGAATTAATACACCCAGTAGCCAGTTTAATAAAGGTAATAAGTCTCAAAAGCAACAATAAATAAAACTTAATGTAGACAAAAAATACTAGATATAAATTAAAAATAGGATTAAAACAATAAAACTGTACTAATTCAGTAGAGTGAAGGCAGCTAGATGATGTTAATAAAGTTGATTCAAAGCGCTATCCACAACCACGCTAAACTTAAAAAAATAGCTCTTTAAAATCTTGAAATATGATCTCACAAACTGGAAACGAATACAGCATAATATGGAGAATCCACAGCATGGTCATGTGACTATGATAAATATTTTGTTTGTTGCTGTCAGCCAAAATCAGCTAAATGTGGTGCAAAGTTTGTTGATTAACGCTTGACCTAAATTTCTGAAAGGCACACACCACTACACAACCCAAGGTAATACAAATGACATTTTCATCCATCCACTCTTACGTCTCATGTTTGCTCATTTTCTATTAATTTTCCATGACCCATCATAATGTGGGTGGTTTAAGTCGCGGTATTGTTTACGTGCGTCTAACTTTTCATCTTTTCAAACACAAGTGTAGCAGGTGATGAAACACTAGAACCAAAGCAGCTGGAAACAACAATCAGAGCGCACACAAAGCTGTTCCTTTTTGAACATTTTAATCTCTTTGTGTTGATCTGTCTGCTTGGTAAAGTAAACCAAAGCCACGTGACGTACTGTAGAGTGAGTAAAAAGAATCCAAAAACCAGCCACTGGGTGTAAACTTGTCAAGTAATACAATGGTATTGTATGTTGAAAGTTTCAGTTGGAAGACTGGGAAACATCCTGGTTTTCCTCTTCCAACAGCAAATGTAGCATGTGATGATCTAAACCAGCGGGATTCCTCTGTAACCCTGCTGCTTCTGCTGAGTTAGGAATCTGTTTTTCTTATACCTGTAAAAAAAAAAGAGCATCACATCATTTCTTCAGTTTCTATCCAGAAGCTGGATAGACTTCAAATATGAAAAACAAACAGCTTAAGCTGGATGAGTCACCTCAAAACAACCTTACAAAAGTCATAAAACAGTTGGAAAAAACAAAAAATCATTTATAAGATGAATATTTTTTAAGTGCGTGCATCTCCAACAAATCAGTCAACTGTAGTGGAGTAAAGGGCTTCTGTCTGAATCAGCGTAATATTAAGTACTAACAAAGTATTAAAAGTGATATTATTAGAAATAAACAATGGCTGATATATTTGGCTACTTGGGTTCAGTGTAAACAAACACAACAATGACATCGTCATATCCATTTTTGAGCATTTTTCTACTACAAGATAATTAACTGTAACATACACCAGCATCCCCAATCATACTGTAACATTTTTTTCCTAATATAATACATTATCATCACAAATATCCACTTAGTTATTTTCCGCCACTGTACTGACATATCCAGTTTTAGGAATCCTGTATAAGCCCTTATCCCTGTTTGAGAAACCAATGCCTATGTGAACAGGAGTACTCCGCTAGAAACTGGGATATGTAAACACCTGATCCAGGTTCCCGATCATTTTATCCAAGAACATTTTGGAAATAAAAGAGTCAAACAGTCACACTCTGAAATAATAAAGTCACATCAAAAGTCAAAAGTCATTATCTCAGCACACACATTCATTCACAGATAAAAGCCTTACCATTTGCAGAAGAAGTACAGAGCTCCAGCCAGACCTATAATTAGCAGGCACACACAGAAGACAGCAACAATTATCTGTGTTTCTCCCATTGGCTGAGTGACGAATTCGATGTTGGCACACCTGGGTCCATAGAAACCCCTCTCACACCTGCAACACAAAAAGAAGAGTCATACATAGCCACACACGATGACTAAAAGAACCATACACACACCCCGCTAACACACAGGATCGTACTTGCAGTGGTGTTCACTTATGTCCACAAGCAGCATGCACTCGCCGTTGTTCAGGCAGTAACCTTCATATGCGTTGTCACAGCGCTGTGTTGATCGCTTCGACACACGAGGGAGCTCTTCTCCATGCCCTGAAACACCAGCAACAAGATGCTGTAGAAACCTTTTCATGGAAATTTACCTGAGTTTCACCTGCGCCGCACCTGGTGAACATTATCTGATAAAGAACCTGAAACTATGTGTTGTTGCTTTATGTAATAATAAAACCAGAACCAGTAACGTCTTTTAATATCCACCATTTTTTTAATGTTTTATTTCTTGAGAGCTGCAGTGATTAGTTGATTACTCAATTTGTCAACCAAAATTGAGTTCATATGTCAAAGTTCATATGTCATTTTTTATGACATTCCAACCATTTGATGCATCAGGCGTCTGATTTTTAAAAATCAAGAAATTCATTGGAAGAAGAAATTTATTTTACTTCTATTAGCAGCCCTAAAGAGTTGATTGTTGTTGCTGAATATTTTGTTAAATTAAAGTTTTTAGCTGTATTTAGCTATATTTCATTACATGTTGTTTCCAGTTAGAGTCAATATATTCGTCAAACTCTCTTCAGTCTATCTAATCATTTATTTAAAAAAAAAAAAGTACATGATACTATCTGCAAATGAAACTATACACAACAGCATAACACCCCTAATGATTTTACTATCAGCTATCCAAATACATGAAATACTTTGAATACTCACAACTCTTGTTGGGGCGAATACCTGCAGATAAGGAGCCACTGTCTACATTTTGCAGTGCGGACGAGACGCTCTTGGTGAGTACGTGGGGCCAGAGCAGGATGACACCTGCATAACAGAGAATGTTTGTGTCATTAACTACACTGGATAAATTGTCAGTTTAATATGAACTTTGAGTTTTCCCAGCATTTGTTAAGCCCCTGTACTGTGCCATCCTCAGTTCTTTTTACTGGACTTGAACGACTCTATAAAGCACTGGTGTCCAACTTGTTTTGGGCTCATGCAGTGAAGCACAATGTACATGTGACCTCTTGTCATAGGTTTAATACATTCACGATTTGAAAGCAGCTTATAGCAGGAAAGTAACTTTCCCATGTCAGATTATTTCATCAAAAGGGCAGTAACTAATTTCAGATGGCTTTCTTTGAATCAAAACAAAGACTACAGCCACAACTTCATTGCTTGCTCCTCCCGTCCTGTTTCTGCAAAGACGTCACTCACACTACACACACTACATGTACCTACACAGCCAGACTCCCAGCTACCACTAGCTGTTAGCTGAAAAGTGATGGTTCCTTTGCACAGGAGCATTGCAGCGACATAAGCTTTCGGAAATGCACTGGAGCCCTGAACATGTGTAGACATGACATGAGTAAGCTCCATGTGAGGATGTAAATGTCCAAGTCAGACAGTCCAGAGATTACCCAAGATTCATCCTCTTTGAAATGGCAACTGGTGCTTGGACCTGCTGTTCTTTATAGGTTTCACTAGGTGGCAGAGTTGCAGGCCAGGCAGCAAAACAAATCACAGTGAAACAACAGTGGGTCTGTGTGTAACCAGAAACATGAAGTGGACTAGAACAGTTGAGTCTGGCCCTAGGTACACTATATTAGTTATTGCAGCTTTAAAACAATTTACAGTCTTAAAAAGGTAAAACTATCCAGTGTAACATCAGAAAACCTGAATTACTGGAGCAATGCAGAAAAATAAACAATATTGTGACACATACTGTACTTTTATTATCATGTGACAAAAAATTCAGTACAAATAACTTAAAATATGCTTTCCTATATGACCACTTCTAATTTGTTTATCATTACCAAGGACTGTACTGCCAACTTATGAATTCAGCTTAGAAACCTGAGAATTCTGACTTTGAATTAAATGAACGTAGCTACTGTAAATGTTTTTGTGAGTTCTGAAAGTGTAAAACAACTCAACTTGAAAAAATAAGTGGGAGAAGGGAACAAGTACAGTGCTAATCTTTATCATAGCTGGCATTCAGTGGGTCCTGCAACTCCTGAATGTGATGTTGGGAGAACTTGATGTAATGATTTAAGTGAACTATCAACAGTTCAAGTAAAAAACTTAAAATAAGTCATGTTTAGTTCTAGTGGTTGAAAACTGAAAACTAGACAACACCTACAAAAACTTCACAAATTGAATTTGTATTCTTAGTTAGTCCACAACATCCCGAAATGATTTGTGCTCACTGGGTGTGTTTAGATAAGACGCCACAGAAGATCACATTCAAAACTCACAAACATGAAGAAAAACCCACAAAGTTTGAAATGTCAGATCTGCTGACAGCTTTTTTGTGTGTGTAAGCTGTGACGTGTGGCTTGTGTTGCCTGGCCTCTGTGCCTGTACTAACCTGCACAACTTTATAATGAATGGCATTTGCAGACGCCCACATTCCTGCAGGCAGGATGGAAAAACACAAATCTGGATGCAAGATGTGTCTGGTTATGACTGGTTGTGAATCTGGTTATACTTGATAAAAACTGCAGTTTCTGTTACTCTCTGTTGTCATGGCTGCAGAGATATTCTCTGTGCTTTCAGAGAGAATACACATGCTGGTTGTTGGGTGTTTCTGACATGGCTGACTGGTGTAAAGTGCACAGTATGTTAAGTTGGAAATGATGACAAAGCAACTGTTCTGTGTTGCTTATTAATCACTGTTCAACCAACCCATTTACATCACCTCATGTTCGTTACTGTACCTGAGCCGGAATTCAATTGGTATTTTACATAACATGCATAAATACACAGCATAAACATTTGACTCTTTAACTTTGTGAAACGCTGAGCTAGTTCATAATTTAGAATAAAAATACTTGTGGTTGGTTTTGATGGGTAAAGGTAAGAAACTGTACATGACTCAAGAGCAATAAAAGTAGGAAAGAATTATTAGTGGCAAACTGCTATCAGGATATATTTACCTGTTCACACACACACATACAATCTACTATATGTTTATTATTGAGGTCATAGTGAGTGGGGGAGCATTACTGGAGCACATTATATTATGAGATGCTTTGGCCACCCACATAGACGAGGATAGTTGCATAAGCCTGCATTAGATTGTACAGGTACCTAGAAAAGTGGCTTGTGAGTATATTGTTTTGAGGGCTTTCCAATGGACATGCTGACAAATAATAAAATAATAAATGCATATGTTATAGCAGCACATATGATGAAGACCTTTCTCCTCTAAATGTCCAATTTAAAACAGTTGCCTGAAAGAAAGTGGTAAGAGATGAACTATGCAATATTTTACAGAACATAAAAATGAGAGGAGGTTCAAAATTGTGAAGCAGGACTTTTGTGTTTGTTTTCTTTGTTTCCTTATATTTTATATTTATATTATCTTAAATTTATCCAGCAGCCACAACAATGAAATGCTTGATTAGATGAATCACTAATCATAAAAAATGCAATGTATAAAAATGTGTCAGTCACATTTTATTATTGTAAAATTATTGCTTTTACATTTACATAATACTGACTGACTGTGGATACTTGCTCTGTCCCTGCAAGCTGTGAAGTAACGAGTTACTACAGAAACATGTGAAAGATTAACACTATAACATACGTCTTCAATAATATAACTAAATAAAACAGTAAATATAACATAATGTTGCACAAAATTACAGCAGTAGACATTTTCAGATCCTTTACACAAGTAAAAGTAGCAGTTCTACAGTGGAAAAATACTCAACTTAAGTCCTGCGTTCATTGCTAAAAGCACAGAAGTATGAGCTGAAGGAGCGACGCGGCAGTGCAGAAGAAATAAGCCTCTACACACTTTTCTGCGTTACTGGTTTAAAACGTAACTTTAAAATGTAACAGTTTGTTCAGCTGAAAATGAAAAGTAGCCAAAGCTGTCAGAGCAGTGTTTAATGATTAATAAATGTAGTGACCTATTAGTCAAAAGCAGGGTATTTTCTCTCTATTATAGTAAAAAAAAAACAAAGTAAATAATCATGTAATCCACCAGTGGCTCGAAAGTGCGCAGTAACTGCGTAACTGAGATTACTTTACTTCAGCTGAAAGTAACTAAGCGGAAAACAAGAAGAGTTTAACGCATCTGATAAAGCTTTGATTTTTAAGTCCTTCTCTCTGCTCTGCGACAACTTGTCTTATCACCACCGTCGTTAATCGACGCGCCGCATCCCCCAAAAAAAGTCTGAAGTGAAAGTGTGAGTGTGACTTCGTCCTGGTAAACTCAAACAGACACAACTCACCGATCAGTGAGAGGAGAGCTGAAGGTTTGCTGCTGTTTCCCATTTCAGAGCCGACTGGTGACTGGCAGGACCGAGGCTCAGGTGCAGAATGAGTCAGTCGGAATTAGAGACGCTTCCGATTTGTTAAAATAACTATTAGGGCAGACGATGCCTATCTCTAAATCATTTCCTTCAATCCTGCGGTCTGGGTGTGGCGCCAGCGCTGTTATTTAGAAAATGTTACACTTTTTACCAAGGTCCAAATAGAAAGAAGGACCCTACGGGCTTCTGCTTCCGAGGGGGAGCTGCTCCTGTCATCGTGATCCTGTTCCAGATGGAAGTCCAGCTTTTAGTCAGACAGTGGTGGAACAACTATAAGATGTAAAATTAGTTCATTAGAAATTATGTATTCAGGATATTCAGGTATGCAGGCTGCTGGGCCCACTGAAGTATTATGTGCTTATTAATTTGAAATAATCTCTTAATATATGCAGCAAGTTTTAACAACATTAGAAGTTATATAGTTTACTTACTTTACTGTAACAATGTCTTCGATTTTACCAGCTCATCTTATGCAAAACTTTTTGTTATTTTAATCTATACAGCCCACAAAAGCTAAAAATGCATGTAATGGTTCAATTTTCAGACTCGATTTCAACTTTCAAATTCAGAAAATGTTAACTACAGCATTTCCTGCCAAAATAAAAATGGTTCTTGATCTTTCATAACTTCTTAAGTAACACATTTTGAAAAGGTGTGTTTGAGTGTTGTGTGTAGGTGTTTGGGCGTGTGTGACCTTTTATTCACAAAAATTCAGACACATACAATTCATTTTGTGAAGTTTATTACAAAAATTTAAATAAAATGGACAATTTCAATAAGTTAATTCTTATATTACAATAAATACACAATTTTTATTTTCGTATTCTCATCCTATAAATTATGATGAACCTGTTTAACATAAAGGGCCCAACCAGGTCTGACACAAGTTTTAGATTTCACAGCACTTCCTTGTTTAAGTAATATTAAACCGAACAGTGGCCTTATTTCCTCTTAGCAAATTGAAAGTTTAAAAAAGTACAAAAAGAGTTTCCAGGTCGTCTCCAAAGGGGTCACACTGATGTCTCAGAAGATGCAGATTTTATTAGTGGTGCAGATTTCATACACCTGAAACAAAGAAACATCAGAGTTAGAACTTAGCGTCCAGGAGTTTCTAACAAATTACTTTTTGGCACTCTGTGAAATACACAAATGTAAACTAATAACTAACTGTAAATACATCAAACTAAAAATAACTATTTCATTTGACTCTAAATTGTAACAATACTTTAAATCCCTGCTTTTCTGTGATGTAAAAATAAAACCTAGGCAGACTATTATTGGAAAATGAAAAGCTCCTGAAAGAAAGAATGCAAGAAAGGTCATATACAGTAGATACTCACCTCTTAAAAGTAAGGCAGTATATGATGATGGCTAGGGCCAATAGGAGCATGACTACCCCAAAACTGATGCCGATCAGTTTCTCTAACTCGGGCTCAGAGCGAGTGTGATCACTGAAGAAGAGGCAGCGGGGGCCGCTGTACAGGGGTGTGCAGCTGCAGACCGGACAGAGAAATATGTGAGTGCATTCCAAAGCTGAACACGAACCAACATGTGCATGTGGATATGAAGCACAGTGTTCTCTCAACATATGCAGGATATGCTGGTACCTTTATAGAAGGTGTAACTGTGAATGTGCGTCTTTTACACTTTACACTTACATGCAAAAAGGTTTGTCGCTGTCTTGGGGGTACATGCACTCTCCACCGTTTCCACAGTAGCTTTCATGTTCGTTTCCACATGATCTGTGTAAGTGGAGAACCACGGGCTCCTCCATGCTGCCTGCAGAGAGAGAGAGAGAGATATATAAGTATCATAATTAATTATCAAATGTGAATGCACATGCCACTAATTAATAAAAATGACTGATAACAATGTAATAAATAACAAGAGTCTGAAAGCGACGATGGCAAAAATACAGATTTCGGTGAAGCCTCTGAAAAAAACAAAAACTTATTTGCATAAAATGAAGCTTAAATCTTCTGCACACTAGTGTGGGAGTGTTTGCACTCTTGAAGCTGAGTCAGAACTCAGAGACACTCACTGTTGCTAAGCTCTGTGGTCAGAGATGAATTTGACAGAGGAGTAGCCGTTGTAGCTTGCGGGTCATGAGTCAGCACTGCAGATTGTCCCGCTGTGGTCAGGAGAAGCAGCACTGCCACTGCAGAGAGGAGGGCTGAAGAACATGGAGACAAACATCACATATGAATATACATGTATATCTGTGGTTACACTGAAAAGGATTCAATATGATGCAAACTTGGAATAACTTTATTATTCTTATGAAAGAGGCTACATCATAAAAACACCATGTACCTATATTACATTAATCATGGAAAAGATGATTCTATAAGCAAATTTTCCAAAAATAGCTTTTTAATGTCATTTTAATTTATATTCAACACTACAGAATGAAGTAGAGGCTTACCATGCATCAGGTATGTTTGCCTTTGTGTAAACATCTTGTCCTCTGGTGGTGAGATGTCTGATGATTATCAGCTCAGTTCCTTCTGTCTGTGCTCAAAAACAGGATTTTGCTGAGCTTTTATCCTGCAATGCCTACCACTGAAAAGCTTTTAACAGCCAATCAACGTACCCAATACTTTATAAAAAAAAAGAGGGAGAAGCATTCCTTCTAAAATTTCATATGCATCATTTCCTTTTATTTGCATGCAGAGACAAATTCTACAGGTTGACGGTGGTGGAGGTGGCACGTGACTCCCCAAAGGCTTTTCTAATATAGTTTCTTCTTTGGAAAACACTGCACCCACGCAGCCCTTGGCAGGTAGTTTCACTCAGACCTCCAGTTTCAAAAGGTTGCTTCATTGACAACTGCAGGTGTTGTGAAACCCTCAATTTCTTCAGAGGGATTAGAAAGAAAAGTCTTTAATGCTTTTTTTTCACAGCTGCATCAAACCTCGCATAAAATTTGTTAAGAGAGCGTGTGTATGTATGAAAATAATTACAGATGAACCACAGCCGACACTGTAAAAATTAGGTGAAAAGTCAAGAAGTAGAGAAGGATTTCTACAAAAAATCCCTAGTAAATCCCTGTATGGCTCTGACACTAATCAGTTTTGATCCTCAGAGTTAAAAATCATCATGTCAAAAACATTCTTTTGTAACTAAACATGGATTTATATGGCTTCTCAGATCTTCATGTTCTGAGTCAATGTTTTGGGTGGCATGAGTTTCAAACTGTGGGGCTGCCGGCTTGGTTGGACAATAACATCTAACACATATTCCTCATTGTGGAAGCCAGTGAGGGATCATGTTGCTGTCACTGCACCAACCACCTGTACTGGTTCTTCAGGGTGCCTGGGACGTGGGCTCTGTTGATGGCGATAGAACTTCTCACATTATATTTTCCCGATGACGCTCTTCAAAGCCAGATGAACAGAATGACCTGCCAACTCCTCAGAGGACCATAACACAACAACACTTAGAAGTCCAGTCATGCAAAGTAAGGCGTTGTGACGATGACATTTATTATCTATTCAGTGGAGTTCTTAACGACGTTTCTGACTTGCACACATCGTTCACACTGCCATGCAAGTTGGAATGTTATATAATGATGAATCCAATTTGGACGTGCCTGAACTTCAAAGTCCAAGTGTCCAGTGTCATGAAATGGACACACTCCATCTATTGTATGTCAGTCTTCAAGGAGGGATTCCCTCCTCCGTTGTGTTTCCTAAATCTACTTCCATTTCTGTGCTTCCACGTGACAAGTGTCAGCTCTGGCCGGAGGCATTGTTTTTTTTGTTTTTTTCTTTCAAGAAGGCCTTGAGGGAATTTCTTCAAATTTGGCACAGACACCAACTCAATAAAGAAATTAGATTCTGGAGGTCAAAGATCTTTTTGTACCATTCCTGCTCATATCATCAATATTTCAGTAACGCCAGGAGGGAATTTTATTGCACCTGGCAGAAACATCCACTTGAACTTATGGATGAACTCATTCGTGTGTAAACTTGGTCAGACATATGTCAACTTACAAAAATAAATTTAAGTATCATGTCATTTCTGCATCAAAGTGCTGGACTGATAGGCCTTTATATAACTCTGCAATGCATTTTTACATTACTATTTAAGGTTTGCTCTAAGAGCAGATCACTTCAAGGCCAGCATGGACAAGTGGAAACACATAACATACCAATAACATTCTCACAATGTGTAATGTTTTAAGATGGACTTGATAAGTCGTGAAAAAACATGTTAAAAAAACATGTAAGCGTGCAGAATAACCAAAGACAGAAATTGTTTTATTGGCAGAGTATTGGTTTTATTTTTTATTTAATATCCCTTTTTCCAGTGAATTCTGGAATGTTTAAGAATAAACCAAAATGTCTCAAGTAGAAAAAATATTAATTTAAAATCTTAGAAAGTGAAATAAATAAGAAATAAATACATGAACGAATTCACAATATAAACAAAGTATACATCAAGTTTCCCAGCAGGTATGAATGTTCAATGAGCTCATGGACTTTTAAATAAAAATATGTTGTTTGGCAAAGTGTGTTTAAATAAAATGATATGTATTATTACAGGTCAAAAGTTTGGACACACATTGAAAATTACCATGTTTTTGAAAGAAAAGTAAAACTTATAACACCGATTTAATCAGAAACAATTTAATCAGTTTAAGGTTTTTAATATTGTAAATGACTATTGTAGATTTTTCCAGCTACAATAGTTTTTAGTTTTATTTATAATATTTATTATTTTTAGAGTCATAAAGTCACTGTCTTCCTAATTAGAACATTTGCATAAACATACAGAGGCCTATAACCAGCAAATGTTGTCTTCCAATAGCACGTTGTTTGATAGTGCAAGATAGAAATGATTATTAGAAAAGCCTTTTGCAATGATAGTAACACAGCTGAAGACATGGTAGTTCCTAATGTGTCCCCAAACATTTCACTGGTAGTGTGTATTCATTTATTTTATTTACTGTGTATAGCACTCATTAAAACAAATGACTCTATACTTTGTGTGTTGTTAATGCATCAGTGCGTTTCTAGCAGCAGTCACAGTGTTCTTCATCAGCATGGCCACTGTCATTGGGCCGACACCTCCGGGAACTGGTGTGATGAAACCTGCTTTCTCCTTCACCCCTACAAGACAAACAAACATTGCTGTAATGAAAAGAAACCCCATCTGTGGAAATACACTGTTACAATACATGAATTCCCGAGCCTCCAATTCATGAATTGAATGTTTGTCTTTCAGCTGTACAATGAAAAGTACAATAAAAAGTCTGGGGACAGATATATAATTATAAGGCCAAAGAGGTAAAATAATTAACTTTTTTCAAAATTTGACTAAAATACTACCAGTCTTAAACGAAATCCTTAATGTTAATACTGGTGTTGGTGCAGTAAAGGATCATTAGCTGTTTCCCTGTAAATATAAAATATGATTTTATATAAGATTTTTATTTTTCACTGCACTTCTATAAATAATGTACAAGTTGCAGCTTTATTAACTTTTTTTACACACACTATTTAAATTTGGAAGGGGCATGTAGCTGAGAGTTGGAAGGTTCGATTCCCGGTCCTCTTGTGGCTACATGCTGAGGTTTCCTTGGACAAGCCACCAAAACCACAGACCCTTGGCGCCTCAAGGTGGCAGCCTGTCCAAAATGAATTTCCCCACTGTAGGTTTATAAGGGTTCTCTCTCTTTCTCTCTCTTAACATAAACCTCCGTTACTGCAAAAATTACAGTGAACCATTTTATTATTTACCCTCAAAATCCACATCACCGATGAGCCGGAGTTTCCCTGTCTTCGGATCCTGGATGCGATTTATGCCCACATCGATAACTGCTGCTCCCTGTTTTACCATATCCGCTGTGATGAGACCGGGAACACCTACAGTATCAGAAGAAAGATAGGAAATGTTTACAGTTAGCACAAAACATATTTACGGTCATATAATACTTCATTAAATTTTCAATGGAAATTTCAACATTATTCTTGGACAGTAACAAAGATCCAGGTGTTGTGGTTTAGTAAGGTTTGCATATAGCAAGAATTATATTAGCTGAACAAATTCTTCTAGCAAATTTTAACACAAGACCTCTCTTCAACAGTGTCTCAGTATTAAGTAATAAAGCAGAATGAACCCTAAGGTCCTTATCATGTCTGCTCATGTTGTTCTTTAATGTTGCAGATTCCCCAAATTACAACACTTAAACAAAACAACAAAAACAGAGGTTTTTGAGACAACAGGTCTGAGGCCTTGAGCCAATCCTCATTCTGAATTAAACAATTCATATCAGGAACAGGTTCTGATACAGTACGTCACTGAACCTCAAGCTGTTTCTTTTCTGTACTGATGCCCATTATCTTCTTTTAATCACAGGTTCTTGTGGAGCACCTTGAGCGCTTCACCTTGAAATTAAAAGGCACAGTCAGATGGCTGTCTACAATGAAAGGAAGGGAATAATCAAACACTGTATATTTATTTTGATAAGCTCTCCACTTTAAACGGACTGCCAGAAAACTGTCAGTTTGAGCCTCTCAGACTTTAATTATAGCTGCTCAACAATGGGATCAAGTGTGAGCCAAATACCAATTAAAGACCAGATTTAAATTTAGAAATTACCAGTACTCAGCGCACAAGTACTGTAGGAGTGACACACTAACCCTAACCTACACCCTGAGCCTAACTGTCTACTAACTGGAATTAAAGCAGGTTCCACCACTATTTAATCCTCTGCTAAGGCGTCTGAAAGCCACACGCATGCTATTTCCCAAGCTACATGAAAACAGCTGAATAGCTGGGGATCACTTAATCATATTGCCGTTAATTAAAGCTCATTAATTAGAAATCTAATAGAACATGGCACCAGTAAGGCATTATGTAACTAAAGAGTTTTTTGACATATTGCTGCCTTGCAATAACTGAAGTTTCCACATTCCTGTCACCACAAAGCACCATTGTTCCCAAAGGAAGTTGTAATCAGAAACCACAAAATGGGCAGAGTAACAGTTCAGTATACTGAAACTTTGGCGTTGATCAGATTCTGACGAGATCACTTCATGTAAGGGCTGGTAAGTCCTTTCACAATCGTTCTCCTCCTTGCAATTCCGGGCCACATAATACCCTCAGTGCCAATGTAATGAAAAAGCTGGCACTCTGACATTGGTTTAGGGAGTGTACACTGAGAATGAGATGAATTCAACTTTGCAAAAGGCAAAAATATAATTCAAAAATAATTGACTAACTCATTCCATTTGAATTTTACACAAATAGTACATTGTGGGTTAAGTGTATAAAAACCTCACACAGACACTGACACTTTAAACAAATTATCAGCAACTACTGTGATAACCAGTTAATACTAAGGAATTGTTTAGCAGATGTGCCAAATTTTTATAATGCTGTGAAGATTTGCTGCATTTCTTTGTCTTCTGTGGTATTGAGCTTAGCATCTTCAAGATTTTGACTGTTGAGCAGCAAAACAAGATAACAAGACAACATAATCAGAGTAAAGGAAACTGTGATGGGAATTTTTCACGAAACAATTTATAGACAATATTAACTGAATTGAATAAATATAAATATACATGTTTTGGGGTGTAATTACCTGCAGCTGCAATAATGATGTCAGCCAGGCTTGTTAGCTCCTTCAGTTGTTCCCTCGGTGTACATCTATGGGTAATGGTCACTGTGGCATCGCCTTAGAGAAAACAAGTTGTTGGAGAAGATGCACCCAGATGACAAACACTGAAATATTATTGCCTAAATCCATCCCTAGTGTAAAAAAGTTGGGTTTTATGCATCAATGTGAAGCATCTATCCCTGAAACCATTCCATTTCATTTCATTTCTGGTACTTTAAAGCAGTATTACTCAGGATAATTTACAGACAGAGCTCTTTTGAACTTGCTTTAATGGAGGGGCAGTGACATTTTCTTCAGGGTTTCCTGAGGCGCACCTCACCCACCATAAAGAATACCCTTGCTGACGTCACAACCTTTTGCATTTATGCTACATCACAACCTTAAGGAGTAAAGCGGAGGAACTATACAGCATGATGTAAACGTTCCCTTTAACGTTCCTATCATCCATGCATCCAATATTAATTACTTAAGTTTATAATGTTTTGTGACCTTAACAAGAGCCAATTACAAAACATCCATTTTATTTTTCATCCGTTTCATTCCACCATCCACACAAATACTAGAAGCCAATCATTTTTTTCATAAAGCGCTGAATAAATGGATAGAAAATACGAGACAAATATTTTTGATTTATCCATCTTGTTGCTTCACTACAACCACAGTGTTTGATCTCCCAGTTACCACAGTAAATCACTGGTATAATGTAATGTCATTTATCAGAGTGGTTCAGATCAGGAGATAACAGTGATTAACTTATCACACGAAATGATGCTTTAATAGTTCTTGTAGGCTGTTTTGACCCATTCAAATGTAATTTATTTTATTTATTTCAGTCCAATTAGTGATTGCCATTGTCTTCCTATCAGAACTGACACATTCTCCAGTGCAGGTGGTTGATGGAGTATGGACACAGAATACACTCAGCAATTACGCAATGAGGAAGTTTAATCGTTATCCAAGATGTATGAGGACATCCTGCGTAGTCATAAACGAACCATAACCGGGAATACAGGTGGAGCAAGAGATAGATGGTCACAAGAGGATACTTTCTAGGAAGACAAGAGTGAAATGAAAGGAAAGGCAAGTCCCAACATGTCAAGTCTATGTTTCTCAAGCCTTTCAGGCTGCGTGTGTCACAATATGGTGAATAATCCTAATGATAAAAATCTTATTTTACAGCCCCGCATACATATGTGTACAAGCTTTTGAGCTTAGATGGTGCCTATTAATAAAATTATTCAAAAGTTCCTTAGTACAATTTCTTGGGTCCTTACAATCCCTGGAAAAAATAAATAAATGAAGAATCCTCTTAACTCAGTAATCTATAATATGAAACATGCTACACTCTAGGACTAGAAAATCCCTGTTTTAGTTCCAGCCAGGAAGTCATTGATCCTGGTATTTGATCCCACTTTCATTTCCTGTGCTATCTGCCCCGCTCTGCTATTGAGAAATGAACTACTGGGAAAATTTTCAATTTCTTAATGAAACGTAATATGAGGAAAGGCAGAAGCAACATTTTGGATGTGTCCTCAAAAGCTCTTATCGGATGTGTAGGTGGTTGATATACGCCATGTTGGATGATTTGTGTGACACGTCTCTGCAGTTCAGCGCAACACGCATTCACATTGCATGAGGGGCTTCAAAACACACACACCCACAATGATGTATATCAGCACATCAGGACAGTCCCCTGCTTTCAAATTTTATTACAGTACAAGCACTCCTTGTGTGGTTCTTTTTTACATATGAGGAAATACCAAAGCGTTGATATTCACTCAATAAAAACAGGATGCTCTGTGTGTTTCAGCAATAGCTCTGTCCATCCACAGTGGGGCAGGGGGTAAAATGGACCATTCAGGGTTACAAGCAGTACTGCGCAAAGGCCCATTATAGGAAAAATACGTACATTTTGAGATTGTAAATTGTCTAAAAAATATTAATACAAGAACCCTATAATAAAAATAAAAACTTAAAATTATGCATAATGACCCATTTATCTGAACCCTATTTTATTATAGACAACTTTCCCCATATAAGTTATTGAACAGAATTATAACCATTTAAACTTATCTTTATAACTAGAGCTTTTGTTTGAACACGTATGCACTATCTACAACTTTGTAATGATCTGAACCGCTGTATTTTGTCACACATATATATTGTTGCTTCATCTAGGAGGCACACTCCTCCTCTCCTCCCTTCTTCCTACACCCTTATAAGGACAGTTGATCCGTCTTCATGCACAAAGCCAAGTGTCTCGCCCTGCGTTTGGCCTTCGCACTCCCTGGTTTTTTCGTTCTTTGAACTCCTCCAGCCGGACATGCATCAGCACTTATTGTTTGGTTAAGGTGAGGAGTCTTTAAAGTCACTACGGGACAAAAGCTTGCAGCATCGTATATCCTTCAGGGAGAGCCAAGATGGTGCAATTACTTTTCCCTACAAATCACAGCACTTCAATCATATTTTAATTACTCATATGTTAATGCTGGCACACTTAACACACAAATGCACTTACCCCCTGGGCGTTCATGGTTGCGATCAGTATGCAGCAGCATTGCAATGGGCATACCAACATTTTTGGAGCGACCAGCAACCAGCACATTCTTTCCCACCGTTTCAATACCTGCACAAACATATTTTCACAGGAAATTTTTTAAAATAAATTATGTTTGATTCATTACACTGAGACAAAGGAGAACCTAAGAACGCAAGGAGCTAAATAATACACTAGCAAATGAAAGGAGGTCATTCTGCCAGCTGCACCGCAGCCTGGCACCACAGTGTCGCGTTTGACAATTACTAGACTAACTGTCAATCAAAAAAATATCATTGAAGTGAATGCCAGAGGACAGCTATGCATCTACGTTTGCTCGTAAACTGACTGGTTTGTGGTATGGATGTTGGCCAGGATGTCATCATCCACTAAAACACAACAGTGTGCACTGCAAATGTCTGCACTGACATTAATCTACGGTATGTGGACTTTTTTCATTTATTTGCCTTTTTTTAAAATTATGCTTGTGTATTAATTCTTTGTGTATTGGCATTATTGTTGTATACGTGTTTCCCCAATCAGCACAGTCAGTTCTACACTTTCACCCTTCCATCATCCATGCCTGGCATGGGGATTGCAACATTCCTCTCACATCAAAAGCCTTGATGCATGCTTATCATCCTGGTTATCATGAACATACCATCAAAAATGAATCTAGTTTTACCAAGGACCATCCCTGCCCATGGTCTCAGAGTCCTCAGCTACTATCAGGAGGTACCAAAGTATCTGAACTATGTTTGTTTTTACTCAACAGGCAGGTTTGGGAGTTACCTCAAATGAACCTCCTAGATCAGCTGTCAATTCTGACTCGCTTGTGTAAGAACAACAGCACCCTCCTCTGGGTAAAACAACCAATCAGTTACTTCTTTTGCCTGCCAATTTTCACCTCTTATAATTTTGTTACTATGTGTGGCCAGTACTGCCAAAATCTAAATCCAACATTCAGTCCACAAATTGACTCCTAATATTTACAGTTTAATTATTAGACATTTCATTTGAGAACGTAAGAGTTAAAGAATATAAAGCCTTATTTCTGTTACTTCATGAAGCCTAATTTTAAATAATTTAGTTGAAACTTACACAAGAAAATCTGAAGTGGTTTTGGATACAAGGTTAGATTTTTTATGAAAACCTTCTTACCCATTTACATGTGATACAGTGTAGCACATTCAGCCTTGCCTCTTAATTAAGACCTTAGGCTAAGTTAAAGACAAAATTATTACACCCCTTAATGATTAAATTATACTCTTGACTCTTCAATGGACGTTACCATAACCAAATGTGTTTATAGCTTAACTGGTTCTGAAAGACAAAGTCTCCACTAAGTTTTATTAAGATAATACACAAAAGTGCAGCCTTTCTGATGGACAACAACCTTTTACGGCAGTTGGCACATGTCTCTTCAGCAATCTCACTCAAACACTCCAAAGTTTCTGACACCTTGCTCTTTCGACAACGCCCAGATTTGTCTTCCTGTGCTTTGCAAATTATGCAACATAGAGCTGTTGCTGTGAAATGCTTGGAAATGACAGTATAGCTTTCCCCTTTCAGAAGAGCCCGTATCTGATTTCTTTACTTTTTGGCATGAAGAAATTAGTTCCTCTTCTAGTTACCTAGAATTTAAGAGTTGTCCCTCTCAATCAAATATCATGTGCCGCTAGCTCTGCTCAGTGGAGACAATTTCTAAGTAATGTTCAATACTCATGGATTGTTTAGTTTCAAAACTGAGGTGTGTTTTAAAGCAAATAAATTAAAATAAATAATCTCAAATCTCATTACAATTGAAAAGCACACCTGAAGATTTATTTTACATCCCAAGATATATCCAATAAGGGTTTTCACACTTATGAATGTTTTACTTTAAAGTTTTATAAAGTTGCAAACCTTGGACATAATTTTAGGGAATTGTTCCATTGTCCTTGGGGTTAATCATTATAATAATCATCTTTAACTGTACATTCTTTGCTTTGTCAAGAGGTTAATAAAGTGGCCCATCATATTAGTACTGTGAACAAATTTTAGTTTGAAAAATTGTTATGTGCCATCTAGTGGGCCCTGTATGGCAACACAGGAACCTGGGCCTGTTTCTCCAAGTAGTACTGGATGCCTGTAGTGGTAAGGCTGAGTTGGATGATTCAGCCCTGCCTACATCCACGCTACGCTCACTACCATGCTATGGAATTTCTTATGCTTGTCAGCACCCAATACATTTCATCCTAGCAGCATGCATTTACAAAAGTACATAAATGTATTTGAATAAGTAATGTTGAAAAAAGTATAAACAATACCAATACTAAGTGACAGTAAACGCTTAAATACCAAAATAGTTTCCTCTAAACAGGCCACTATGAAATATTAAATGCCATATACAGGATTGTTTGTTTGTCCAAAAACAAAAAACAGAAAAAAAAACAAAGAACAATAAAACATAGCATGCATACATGACATGACATAAAAAACTGAAGGTTCTGGTAGTCTACCTGCTCTTTTGATGATCTCCCAGACAGCTGCAGGCGTAGCAGGCACCATAGATCTCTGGTCCAGACACAGTTTCCCAATATTCACAATATGAAAGCCATCCACGTCCTTCTCTGGAGCGATGGCGTTACACACTGCTCTCTCATTAATGTGCTCTAAAGATTGGAAGCAGTTGGACACTCAGTGATACGACCAAATACTCAACCAGAATCAGCAAGAAGCTTGATGATTGGCTGCCCAAAGTGTCTGCTACAGGTGAATCTTGTTCAGAGATATTCAAGCAAATATTAGGTGTTCACCAAATTTGGGATGGTTTCTTCTATTCTAAGATGTATGTTGTAAAATCATGCTGCCCTCCAAAAAGAAGAGTTCAAATAAATAACTGAAAGCCCTGTAGCGCCACGGTAAACTTCTGACTGCACCTCAAACTGAACCAGTTAACACTGAGTAACTCTGATGCAGAAGGCCCTTGGTGGAAAAGGCACACGTGTTTACCGGGAAGTGGCAGCTGCACCAGGAGGCCGCTGACCCTCCAGTCACGATTCATCTTGTCAATCAGCTCCAGCAATTCTTCCTGGGAGACCGAGCTTGGCCGCACCACAGTGTCACTGGAAATACCTAGAGAACATACACATTGTTCAATATGCTGCCATGTGCATTTGTAGTTGTTTGACATACTATGTTACACTGATTGTGCTTATACTCATGTATTTAAGGCTATGTTCAGACTGCAGGCAAATCTGTTTTTCTTTTGTCCACACTATTAATTGCAAGTGCTAAAGTCTGATTGGTTGGTTGCTTGCTTCGGTAATGATGTATGTGCACCCACATGTCCACATGTGTACATATGCAAGGACAATGGAGCTGCACCATCTTGCTCTCCAAGCAATAGCCCTATCAAGTGGCAGTGCAGAGCTCCTCCTCGTACGAGCTCCTCCTCGTACAAGAAAAACTAAGCGATGAAGAAGACTGGTATATGTGTTTTGTTTGTTAATATTTCCAGCAGTTTCGCCCCTGGATTTAATGTTGTCCTTGCCTCTAGTCACAAAAAGAAAAATGAATAAGACCATTTGAAATTCAATTTCAGTCTGTTGAAATTGAATTTCAAATGGTGAAAAAACAGGACTAAAATTACATTACAAACCATCACCAAATGTGGTTTAAATTTGATTTTTTGTTTTTTATCTGTTTTCATGTGTGTGTTTTTTTTAAGCTCTCCAGACCTGAAAAACTAATCTGGGTAAAATGTGGATATGCAAAAAAATCTATCAATTTTTTCTGGCAGTCTGAACAAAGTCTAAATGTCCATGCATAGTTAAAAATGTGAACAGCATTAGACAGACGTAGGATATGTTTCTGTATGATGTGCATGCATACTGTGTTCAGGAATAGGTGTAATGCTCATATCTGACCCAGGATGCTGGCCGCACGGGTCTTGTTCTTAACATAGGTACGACTGGCTGGGTCGTCCCCGACTAAGACCACTGCTAGGTGGGGTCTCATGTTGCCCTGAGCCACAAGCTCTTCCACATCACGTTGGATTTCTCTGTGGAGCTGGCGAGCCAACTCTGTGCCCGAAATCACCACAGCAGCGTGCCTGGAGAGGTCAATGGAAACAAACATAGATAAACAAACACTAATGATAGTTTTAATCCTTTGATTATTTTCTTGATTAGTTGTTTTGGCTAAAAGATTTTTTAAAAATGCTAAATCATAATTTCCCAAATCACAAAGCAATACCATACAATTTGTTGTGTCTGGCTAACAGCAAAACACATATTTAAAATTTTATCAAATTCACTTTTATCAAAATGGCACAATTTCTGTCCCTTGGCCTCCCAAACTTTGGAGTTTAATGGAGAAGCAAAGCAGCTGCCCACATCAATCAAAAGCCACAAATATAATGTAGGTGTACATAATTATATTCTGCTCATTTGTCCAAATGTGTACCTCTGAAATTCACCATCTTCCCAGCAAGACCTCAACTACATTAGTTTATACTGTGGTCATTAACTGGTTGCACCATTAAACTACTTCTGTGATGGAAAACACCAATTACCTTCTTTAACAACACCCAAAAAGTATATTGTTTAATAATTTGTTAACTTGTTAATCAATAAAATGACATTAAACAGCCAAATACGCCCATCGTTATTCACTGAAGTTCAGGTTAGTCACATTGTTTATATCAACTGTCAGAGCCCAAAACTGGTGAGGAAAATATGAAACTTGCTACCGCATTTGATAAGATGAAACCAGTGGCTTCTAGCATATTTACCTATAGCTATGATTTCTGTCAGTTGAGTAGTTATAATCTGTAATTCTATTAAGCGGAATAACAACGTCTTTCTGTTAGGTTAGTATGCCCGTCAGCGTTACGTGATGATTTACATTAGAAGAAAGCTTGACGGACCAAAACATATCATATGTGTGTAACGATTAGTAGACTGCAATGCTTCTCAAATTGTCACTCGAATCAAACAAAAATGACACATTTTCATCACCTTATCTACATTTTCCACCACTCAAGGTTTGATGCACTGTATTGGTTTGACGGGCGCGTCTTTAACCGCGTCATCATGTCGCGCCGTGTTCTACGGCAGTTTAACGGAACCGCAATGGAGAATTAGCGCCACCGTCTGTTCATGTCGACGAACCGACTCCTGGATGTTCGAGTAAAAACAGTGGGTGAAGTCAGACATTCAGTAGCGTTTTATTCTGTTGCTTTTACTGATAACCAGTCAGTGTGAGCTAGCTTTGGATGGGAATCCGCTTGAGCTCCCAGCTAAACCTGCCCTCTTTACCGTGAACGGTGAAACCTGCTGTCACTCAGCATCCCCTGACACGTGACGATACACACGCCGTCACCGGCGCTGAAGCGTCTCTCATCCATCACACCGCAAAGTAACACCGCGCATTTAAAGAAACAAAACGCAGCGTTTTTAACGCGGCGCCATTTACCTCGTCACCGACTGGTGTAGATGTCTCCTCTGAGTCTCACATTTTCTGTGCGTCCGCAGTTTGGCCCGGCAGCAGCGGTGGTGTAACGTTAACGGGCTACAAATCCTGAAGGAGGAGCGTAGCGGTGAAATAGAGGCAGCCATGTTTGTGTGTGTCGTAGAGCGTGTGTACGTCGTGCGTGTGTGCGTGCACGGCAAGGAGAGAGGGGGGCAGGGCAACGTGTGCACAGTATAGCTGGTAAATGTAGAGCTATACTGTGCATGCAGCACATACTATACATATTGTACTTTAAGAAGAGATTATTTTGGTTGTTGTGGTTTATGCATTGTTCGAATTGAGTAAAATTAGTGGTGTGTACTAGTGGTTCGAATTAAATAACAGAAGATGGTGGTGAATGTGTGATAATGGGAGGCATTTTAAGCTTTGGATTCGGCCTTCACACTTTAGGTTTGCTTATATACTGAGTGCATTACTGTGCAGTATATAAAACAGTTTAAACAGTATATATGAGTGTTATGGATTTAATATACAGTACAGACCAAAAGTTTGGACACACCTTCTCATTCAAAGAGGTTTCTTTATTTTCATGACTATGAAAATTGTAGATTCACACTGAAGGCATCAAAACTATGAATTAACACATGTGGAATTGTGTTAATTGTGTTTTGTTATGTATACATAACAAAAAAGTGTGAAACAACTGAAAATATGTCATATTCTAGGTTCTTCAAAGTAGCCACCTTTTGCTCTGATTATTGCTTTGCACACTCTTGGCATTCTCTTGATGAGCTTCAAGAGGTAGTCACCTGAAATGGTTTTCACTTCACAGGTGTTATTAAACCTGACAGGGCGTCAGGTTTAATAAGTGGGATTTCTTGCCTTATAAAT
>OMLM01017398.1:0-14019 GCA_900302695.1 Helostoma temminkii | reverse complement strand
TTCTGTATTATTATTACTTTTTAAATTAGAGTAGAGTACTTTGGAAGAGTAACTGCCCACAACTGGTGTTGTAATACAAATAATAGACAACACACACACACACACACACAGCCAGAAGTCTGTGACACAGCATAATATTGTGCCAGTAAAACAAAATTTGTTAAAGTCACCTCTGTTAAATTAGATGCCAACGCTGAGTTAGATTCAGTTTTTTCACTCACACAAGCAAAAATCCATGATGTCCATGAAACATCAGACATGTAGTGCCACACACTGCAAAAACGCAGCACAAAACTGTACAAAGTCACCTTTCACAGTTGAGGCTATTATTTGAAACTCTCACAGGGAGTCACACACACACAGTGATCAAGTTGATTTGGTGTCTTTTTGTCTGTAGGATTTTTGGCAAACTCTAATCTTACTGTTTTTCAGACTCATCAGTGGTTTACATCTTATGGAATTTTCTGTATTCACATTAGTGAGACAGATATAGCGACCCCCTAGAGAGTGTTTCTGAAGAGTTTCCAAATGTCACACTTCCTCGCTTGTCTGCTTACTTCTAAATTGACTCAAGAGAAAACACACATCTGGCAACACCTGATTAATCAATTGTCTTACTGCTTTTGAGACTCTAAAACGGAGCTATGTATAAAAACATTTGTAGTTCCTATAATTCATGCAATATTTTTGATGTTTATCATAAATCAGCTGTGCCGTACAGAAACAAATGAACAATCTTGTATGTCACTGTCCACAAAAACTTGCCTTAGCACATTTAAAGCTATAATCCCACAGTTCCCTGCATGCGTCAACTCAGTTCTCTACCATTACAGAATTAGCAGGCGTCCACACAACTGTATTGTGGCAACCATGTTTCTCTCAGCCAGCCATTCCCAAAGGATAAAAGTGACTCTTATATACAGTAAATACACACACACACACACACCCTGTGGCACATTCTATGGAGGTTTATGCCATATCGTTAAGCCTTCTTCCTCTTTTCAATCTAGTAGACCATTGATTAGCTAATTAGTTTTAAGATTAATGTCTCTATTCTTATGTTCATCTTAACAGCCCCATCTGAGCATGCACATCATAGCCATAATACACTGGTGTGAAATTAAATTTTAACGATATGGAAAATAACCTTCTTAGCAAAGTACAATACAATGGTCTAAACCCTTTTGTTAATTTGTGCTTAGACTTAATGTCTTCTCTCTAATAGAGTTGCCTCCATTAACAGCATTTACTCAGAATTCGGAAGTTCTCATTTCAAGAGTCATTTCATGATCAAATCTATATTTATTTAGCTTTTAGACACCTACTGTATGTCTGAATAACAAAATGAATCAACCTAAATCACTTTACCAACAGATGGAGCCAGTAATGTTCCACATTTCATGTCTGGATGTGACTCTACTTTGTTTAAACTACAAATCCCTATAGTAGTGATGACAGTTCTGGGAAAGAAAAAGACAGGTCGTTCACCTTAGCAACCAACTTTGTGGAGTTGGAGTTGAGCAGTTTGAGTATTCTGCTCTGGCAAAAAGGGTGCTGAGGTGCCAAAGGTGCAACTCTTGATTTACTAGTCAACGTACATTAAAACACTGAAATAGGGTCAATACTTTTAAGTGAACTGAAAATTGCAAATACATCAACACCCAACTGGGAGGAGACTCCAGGATTAATATGGTGCCTACAGAAGTGAGAAGAGTCTTTGCTCTAGATCTGATTTAATGGAGAAAAGCATGCGTAAGGTTTTATGTTACTGTTAGGTAACTATGTACAGAAGTAAACAAAATACTTACAGTATATACAGTACAATCAGATCCATTTTAAACATTGTTCAGGAAACTATAGGTTTCCTGCTAACAGTTAGGCAGCTACTTAGACGGTCACTAGCTGCTTATATTTTTTATTTATCTACTATGTTGAGCATAAGCAAGTTTCTTTCTCAAATTCTGCCTTTGCTTGTGCATGTGCCTTTAGACGCCTTTAGGTAGTAACTGTATGGAGAAGACCAGGAGACTGTTGGCAGAAAAGAGTGATAGCAGGCATCATTAACTATCACTATTGAGTAGCAGAGACATACCAAGCCTGCATTAAAGTATGTGTGGCGCTTAAGCTGACTCTTGTGTCACCCTTCATTGCCTTTGTCTAGGTCAAAAAGTGGCACTCAAACACACCAACACCAACGGGTTGGTGTATTACCTGGTGTAGCCCTTATAGATCCCATTTACCATAAACACTTCATAAAAATCTGGTTAAGAAAAACTCCTGCAAAGTTTAAGAGGATACAGGAGGACTGTGGGGCGGATTCAGTGTAGGTGCAAAACTCGTACGCAACTCCTTATCAAGGCTATTTCATACATTCTGTATTTTCTCTGGTGGTGTACTCTGCATGCACTTCGGCTGATACTACAGCTGGGCGTGCATGCATGTCCCACTCATACAGATCAAATAATGGCAACAGTGAGAGGAAGAAAATGCTATTTTGTTGTATCCACACAAAGTGGGAGAGTGTTTGAACTCCCATGGACTTGGGTGATAATGACATTTACATTACGGACATGGTAGCGGAAACATCACCAAGGAATGAATGAAGTGGCCCTTAAAGCTGCTTGGTCACTGACCATTTGCATTGTCTGCAGTCACAGCTATTTCAGTGACTTTCACCCAACTTAAAAAGTCTTTTCCTGAGTAACATCTGCAACTACTGGGGCTGTTAAAACAGCTGCAGCACATGTGGAAAGCACAGTAACAAATACTGTATAGAGTGTGTTTTTTGGGCACATGCTTGTTAATAAACTTGAGTGCCCTACGTTGGTGTTTATGATGTTGTGATTGAGTGGCTGCTGAGTACTGACCTTAAGGTTGGAATATGAAAAATAAGGCGAGGGAGACCTATAAGAGAAAGTCAACATTTGTCGGCTGTTTCAGCTGATGTCTAACAATGACTGATGAAAGACGTCTGAAATCTTCCCTCTACCTTGGACAGTGTCCTCAATTATTGATCACCTCTCAATTTTTGCGTGAAAATAAAAATCAAGCGTGTCTGCAGTTCAGAGATGTCAGGGATGACTGATTGGAGAAAACACTCATAATGGTCTGGAGTGTTTTTGACAGCGTATGGTCCATCAGAGCTGACAAATTTGTACAGTAGTTGAACAGAGTCACCCATTCTTTCAATTTCAATCTCTTCCCTTCCTTTGTTTTTCTTTAATCCCTATAATATTTTTGTAATAACACTGAAGGTAATTTTAAAATATTTTCAAACAAATATTTATTGATATTATATGCAATATATAAATTATTTGAATCATACTTTGTATTACAGAATAATCATTTTAAAATAAAAATACAATCTAAATAATTTCTGACTAAAAAATATTTACTGTGTTTGTGCATTTCTGCATTACCATTGTAATCAAGAACTGGCAGGAAGGTGGCTGCTCCAGCCTTTTTTCTGCAAGCTGAGATTTTAAACACATACTGACAGCAGTTTATGAAGCAGCTCTGTGTGTGAGGGTGCACAGCTATATATAAAACCTTATTGTTGGCATAATTACTTCCATCTGCATTAAAACTTACATTTTTTATGTAAAGGTAGGATAAAGAAAGTTGAACACACAACTCTTGGAGCACTGCATTAATAACAGTGAGACCGTTTAAACGGAACAGAGTCCTGCCAGACTGATAATTAGAAAACCAGCTACTGCTTGGTCTGCTAATCCTATTTTATGTTAGATTTATGTTTCTGCGTTAAGCCTAGGTGGAGCTTATGCTCACAGTGTAGGACACTTGCATAGCCTATACTGTTGTATAATTGTGCACTGGTGTGTCTGTGCCACTGTGCAGTTGGGCTTCTTCTCTGCTGTTGTTTTGGGGTACTATAAAAAATAACAACTGAAACTGACTGAATTATATTGAAGTTGGAGTTAATACATGTTTTAAGTGAAATTACTGCAATTTAGAAAAGAAAGAACAAGTGGCAGGATGGTCTGTACAGTTATTCCAATCTGTGTGTTGAGTACATATGCTGTACTGTGGCACAGGAGGAGGAGAAATTTATGTTTCCTGAAAAATATTTTGCTTTATACATACTGTAGCTGCTTAGGTAGAAAATGCCAGCCCACAACCTCGGCTGTAGAGAATATGTGTTGCTGAGCCTTCTGGGTCCTGATGGACATAACCTCCCAAACCTGGCAGATCTGATCTACTGTACATCTACTGTATATGAACGCTGTCTGCAGATGACGTACATGATCATCAGACAGTAACATCACCATTTTTTTTTATCTAAAACACATGAGCATGATCAGGATGAAAATAATCAATATTGTTGAGTTCTGTGAATGATCCTCTTTGTCTAATTAGGATAAAGCCATAGATAAGACACATATATACATACACTCACTGGGCACTGTATTAGGGACACTTGTACAATCACACAACACTGAGAGAAAACACGCAACACTGCGCATGGTATAAAAAGGTTGTCAAAAACCAAAATGAAAACCCCGCCCAACATTGAATTGTGGAGGCAGAGTGATGATTTGGGGTTGCTTTGCTGCCTCTGGACCATGGAAAACTGAATTCCCAAATTTATCAAGTATCCTACAGGATGATGTCAGCATGGTTGACTACGACTACACCACCATGCTGCCATTTAATGGTTTGAATTTGTCAAAGTGCAAATAAGTAAAAAGTAAAAAACTGGAGCTGGAGTTTCAAGTCACTTACTTCAAAGTAACCACATCCTTCTTCTTTACAGGCGGGAGCCAGAGTACTGTGTCACAATGACTGGTCGTAAATATGGGTAAAACATTCTCATTGGATACTTGTGTGGTACACACGAGAACAAAGTGAACTATCAATTCCTAAATGATGCTGTGAAATTCCAACATGAATAACATTTACAATACATTGACACAAATCAGCTTTCACTACGACAGAGCACAGTTTGTAGCACCATCTGCTGTTATACCAAGCTTTCACTACTAGTTTAAACATACATTATAAATCATGTTAGAGACAATTTAAGAAAAACATACAATATAATAGATATCTTGAGCTCATAAACTCTCCATTAACAGTGTTCATTACTGGGCAAAAAGATAATATAATTGGTTCACATCATATTGCTCATTAGCTCATCAATTGTCCATTAACTGTGTCATTAATGCAGTGCTTTCAAAGCACAGGTGTAAAGACGTCAATGTACCAGTGATCAGATTTAGATAACAGCTATGTCATATATCATGACGCCACACTGTGTTGCCCTGTAACAATATTAATGGAACATTGGTCCACTGATAAGCATAAGTAATTCTACAGAAATGAAATACTACAGTATATATTACATGTTTTTTCTTTGAAAAGAAATCTGAAATAATTCAAATTAATAATAATTATTATTATTTTAATTTAAAGTCTAATGCTTCTTCTTTAGGAACCTTTTATTTTTATTATGATCTGAAACCAAATTACATTTGGTTTCTTGGAAGTGTGTGTACTGAAACATTTTAATGTTGTGTAAATTAGCTGGACAAATGAGCTAGTTCATGTCCCTAAGTATACTGAAATATTTCAGAGTGCACAGGACAACTCTACTGTATAGTATTTCACTTAAATACTATTTGCTAAATAATTTCCATTTTATGTTACTCTACTGCAGTTCAGAGGGAAGTACTGCACTTTTTATGCATTTAAAGTATTTATTTGCCAGTTTTAGATACTTGAACATTTTCATAGAAATGTTAATGAACTAATAAAATGTTGATGATTATTATGATTATGGATGAAACAGCTGTCAGTTCATAAAGTGGTTTTAATCAGCTCCATGTATTAAAGTGCCAGACTTAATTTAACTTTACGTACAAAAGTAAAAGTATTCCACTATGAAAACTGTCTATTTTCAACTTTTGTGAATCTCATGCTGTTCATAACAAAACGTTAAAGTCACCTTTGAGGTTTATTTGATTTAATTATTTGATTTCATTTATTATCAAAGGTGAAAACGATGGTAAAAATGTGTTGTTACCTAAAGACCATGCATCAAAAACAGCAGTTGGTAAAGGTGGAGCTGATTTAATTACATTATATAGTGACAGCACATTAAAATGTAGAATTCAACTAAACTACATGACTGTTGAAAATGATGGAGGGCAGTTGTAAACTTGTAAACTCTGACTCTGATGGGTATTTGGAACCTACTACTGTAGAGACACTTGATATTTACTATTGGGAACCTGAACTGAGCTCTATCTCTGTGTTTGTAGAAAAAGATCTCTGAATTCTTGAAAATTGACATCTGTACTGTAACTTCAACATTGACTATTTCAATATAACATACTACAACTCTGAAACTACAGTACTGTTTTAAGTTGAACTCATATTGTGAAGTGAGTATTTTCACTCAGCAGTAAATGGACAGCTTAAGAGATCAGATTTTTCGAAATATTTTTAGATTTTACTCTTTTCTTCACGCTGTGCCTGTTATTTGCGCACATTTTGTGGGTATATGTTCTTCTTTTTAATAGCGTTTCAAAAGGCTGTTCCTGAATTACACTGAATTCATCTAGCATATCTGAATACGTGTTGTGTTGAGATGCTCTACATGTTTGACTGTACTTTTCAGGAATTTGGGCCGATGCATGTTAGGCCGGCTTTTCACGGGCTAAAACAGTATGTGCCAGGTGCAGTGCAGATGCAGAACACGGACCAGTTGCTGCAGAACTCACACACAAAGCTCTGAAGAAAGAGATAAACCTCTTGAAAGTCAGAAGCCAGACAGAGGTAAGCCAACTCAAAGAGGAGCTCAAAGAGAATAATGAGCTTCTCAAAGGGGTCACAAAAAAATACAAGCTTGCACAAAAGCCCACATGTCCTGTCTGGCACAGCGGGCTAAAAAAGGCTTTGAGATAAAGAGAAACGAAGAGCAATGAAAGAAAAGGTGTGATGCTCTGGAAGAGAGCCTTCAACAGAAAGCGGCTCACACAGAGGAAAGCTGGAGCCTGCTGTGCGTGGAAAAACCAGCTGCTTCTGGCATGAAGCCTCACCTGTTCATCTCACCTTAGAATAATGGTTTGCTAAATTTACACAGCTTGTTTTAAAGTACCTGAGAAATCGCTTTTGGGTGTGGAATAAAATAAAAAGATACTATTTTTGTCTTTTCAGGAGCAGTTGGAGAATAGGAGTGACAAGAAAGATGTGAATGGAAAAAAGAAAGGAAGAAGAAGAGTGGCAAGAGAAAGATGAGGCGCAGGTAGCTACATTAGAGTAGTACCCCTCCTCTGCCACCACTTCCTGCCTTTTCCATTCCCCTTTACCCAATCATGTATCCTGCCCCTTACCCAATCCCATCTTTACCCCTTTCCTTCCCACCTTTGGCAGATGGTTACGTTGGTGTCTCATGTATCCATATTAGGATTCACCATAAACTGGATAAAGAACTCTGCATGTCTCTTTCGGACTGCGGGAGGTTTGTGGCCGAGCTGTGCACCCTCCACATAAGCGTGAGCTGGAGTTGCTCACTGTCTGGAAAATGGTGGCCTTGTAACAATAATGTGTAAAATGCACCATCACATGGTGGTCAGGACAGACAAGATGACAGGCGTGGTATATATCAATCAGCAGGGCGGAGTGCAATCAGACTGCCTTCACAGGATTGCCAGGCATCTGCTGCTCTGGTCTCATGTAAACCTTCTCTACCTGACACATTCCTGGCAAGCTCAACACTGATGCAGGCATTATGTCGCCAAGGGCATTGGTGTTTTCACCCAAACCTGATATTGCAAGTTTGGAGCAGGTTTGGCTAGGTCAAATTGCATCTGTTCATGGCACGTGACAATGTGTGGTGTCAGCTGTGGAACTACGAGAGTTCTGGACTGCCCACTTCTGGGAGTGGATGCATTTGCTCATAACTCAAGGCCCAGACACCTACTGTATGCTTTCCCCCACTGACGCTGATTCCATGTCATAAGGGCTTCATCCCCTTCTTAAACATTTTCTGAGAGATGTGAGAATACGGTGTCCTGTGACACAGGCATTCTTTCCACAATAGGATCTCACATTGGCTCTGCAAGCTCTGCCTGCCTGGGATCAGACTGCCCTTAACTTTTAATTGGGGAAAATGGTTCTGTTGTTTGTCATCTGCAAAGAAAGTCAGTGTTTCCCGTGCATGTTTGCGAATGCAGGAGGATCTCAGCAAAGCTCTAACCCTGCTTGTATGCCTAAGAGCATCACCAGCTCTTTTAGATCTAGGGTGATTAACTTGCAGGTTTGATTTTGTATTGTGTTTATGCCCATCTGGAGTTTTTTCCATGGCTTTACCATGGATGCAGGCTGCTCCCACTTTCGCTCTGACCCACAGAGCTGTGCACCAATGAAGCAAAATGTTGGTTACATATCATAACCCTTAATTCCACCTAATTCCTCCTGTGAATTGGGGGAAGCCCCTGGGATTCTGGCCCCACTGGATCCCTGAGCTGGCTGAAGGAAAGGTTCCCTGGTTTTCAGGGAAGATCCTGCCTGAAGTGCCCCCGTATATGTGATTTAGGAGGAGACACTCACATTTTCTCTTCAGCTGCTGGTGCGGGGAGAGAGAGCCCAGGGGATGCAGCCAATTCACAGATGCATGGGTTACAATACATAACCAACTTCGTACATTATATACAGGAATCTTTAGGCAAGTTGGTAACATATAGCATTGTGTCATGTCTGTGATGTCCTCTTTTACTTTAATGTTCTGCAGACTGCAGAGAATATGACTGATGAGCTCATCCAAGCTACTTCAGTGCTATGTGAATGTGAGTAGCAGTAAGTTGCCTCTGAAAACAATAAATGGGATTACAGGAACATAACACAATGGGACTCCATTCTGACAATGTTAAAGAGATTTAGCAGAATGAAATGTGCAGCTCTCTCAGTTTGTAGCACGTCAGTCCCACTCTGCCAACTATATCAGAAGGTCACTGAAAAAATTAGGTTGGAAAGATGAGCTGTAGTCACTCTGCATGCACTTGGTTCATACAGTAGCTACCAGCTGCACCTCCAGTCAGCTAAGATACCTTAGTCACAAGGGAAAATACATGTTGGGCCAGCTGGGTAGCCATCATACATGTCATACTGCAGTGCTTGCCGTATGAGATTACACTTAAATTGTGCTTTTAGGACAGTAGTAGTAGTACTACAATTCAGCTACATCCAGTCACTGAAGCCCAAGTACTTAAAATTTATTTCCAAATGTCCTGCGGATGGAAAAAGTCAATGCTACAATTACATAAAAATCACCTCTGTGCTAAATTCCACCACAAACAAGTCATCATCCAGCAAGTATCCTGCTGATTTAAGGAAGACAAAGCTAGTGCCAGTTTGTTTTCTACTGATGTGCTGTCCCAGAGTCTTGCTGACATCAGTAGCATTTTAAATTCCAATGAATTGTGTATGTAGCTTATGATAGAAAGTGGAAGTCCTCTGTCTATGATGAATGAAGGGGGAAAACCCTCCCAACATCAAAACTACACAGTAACAGCGACAACATGATGTTTCCACACACTGTGCAGCAGTGATGCTCCAGTTGCTGTTTGGAACCACAGCTGACGGTAGTCACAGATATGCCAGATATGTCTTAACCCACCCAGTTGTGACGTTGTCTTATTGTAAACACACTTACTCTTTCATCCAATACGTAACAATAAGTCAGTGCAGCCACAGTATGTTTCACTCCCTCTCAAATCTAGTTTACATAGATATATAAGTAAAGACAGTCACAGTCCATTGTCTCCAAAGTACATGGACCCAGTACTTCCTCCATCTCTGTTTGCTAAGATCTAACAAACTACAGCATAAACATCTGGGTCAAGGAGCTTGTAAAAGCCAGTGTTCAGTAAGGAATAAATATTCATATTATTCAATTACACTGTTACCATATTATTACTATAGGTCACTCCTACTGGTGTTATAGTGACTTAACAAAAGTAAATAGTCACGTATGTCACTATAGTCATGAATGTCAGTCATGTATTATATATCCAGAGGCAACCCTGAGCACACGTGGTATAGGCAAATGATAGGGCCGCCGTATGTACTTAGAGGCGCTACTTGTGATCCAAATGAGGCAAGAGGAAAAATGTTAAAAAAAAAAAAACGGTGACAAATTTTTACAGAAACTTTTTAGTGTCATTATTAATTAATTAATGCCATTATTTTAAAGCATTACAAAGGGAGACAACAACAACATGACTTCGAGGCCCATTATAAAAGACAGAAGTGAGTGACCATGAAGGCCTTAAATCCCAGTTATATAATTAAGTCAATTAAGTCACTGAGTTCTTTCGAACTGAGGATCAAAATAGAGAAACCTTTGCTAGTTTAGTAAAGAACTGCAGGTAATGTCAGTTACTGCCACTTTAAGTGGGAAAATTTATGTGTTTGTAAGTGTGCTGCATGAGTCATCATTAGCTAAAATGTAAATGTATATTTCACTGAATAAAGGAAAGTGGCCAGAACACAAATCTGTTAACATTTGGATACTTTGATGATTTGATATAATATACAGTCAAATGCCCTCTTCTACACATTAAGGACAGTATGATAATATGGATATATTTCCAGCAGAACTTTAGTCAGACCTGTCTGCATGCTAATGACTGTGTGTTCGAATTGTTTCCAGTTCTAGATTTCTTGAAAGTTTGTGCTCTACTGGAAGTGGAAAGTTATCCTGTTTTCTAGCACAAATTTCTTTTTAGCCCCCTTTTACTTCTACTAGAGAACACAGCAAAAATCAATCCACATCAATAAGTAAACAAGAAAAATTGTAACCAAGTGTGGTGAGGAAGTGGAAAAGCCTGTTAGTTTCCGCCCTCTGTCTGGCGGGGCTTTTCCCATGGTGCATCACCTGCATCTAGCCTCAAACCATCAGTTAGGTCCCAGCTGGTACTATGACTTCCTGTGTCCTCACTGGAAACAAATGTCAACCTGCTGCTAATGAAGTTAAAGTAGTAATATTACCAGGGTCAAAGTAATAATTTGGATGTAAAAGTGACTTTGACCCTGAGGTGAAATTATCAGCATGAATTTCTGTTCCTGTTCGGATAAACACGCTCAAAATGCAACAGTAGCTTCTCGTAACACAAACACACGCTTCACTGGATGCACTTGTTCATGTTTGAATGGGACAAAACTGTAGGGAAGGAGAAAAAGGAGACACTATGGGTTCCCATATGCGATGAAGGTTCAAAGGGACTGATTTTATTTGATGGTAATTACACCTAGATACAGCAAAAACAAATGAGTTGACATTTCAGCACCTTTAGTGGGAACTGTATGCAGTTGGAAGAAGCAACAGTGCAGAAAGTGGTGCAGATATTGTTAATTATTTTCCTTCACATGCCAAAATGGGTCATAATGTCAACATTACAGTAGTAATGTAACAGTAACATGGAGCACACTAAATGAAAAGGTAATCTGTTTACACGGTGATGCATTAGAATTTGTACGTTACAACAGTAGTTTTCCTGGTTGTTACAGATGCAGCAGTGAAATTATGGCTGCTGTTGCCTTTACTCATCAGAACTGTAAACACTGAAAGTACAGTGGAACTGGCATTTAGTCATTTGAGCTTTGCCAACATACAAGTCTACGAAGTTGACTGCAGTGTACAGAGAAGAAATAAGCAGATTTAAATCCAATAGCTGCAAAATATGTTACAAGAAGTTGCTGGAATGGAAAGAAACCACTTATTAACTTAAACACGTTTCCAGCTGTGTTTTGGTAAAGGGACTCATAATAATTAACGGTGTAAATAACTTTTCATATAAAGGCTTCATAAGACCATCCAACACAAATAACAATCATATGGCTCTCTCTATTATAGTCACATTAGTACTTGAGTGTTTTTTAGATTTCACCCTAAACTAAGTGTAACAGAAAATACTTTTCTCTGTTGAGCTATATACACCAGCATTACCATGTAATTATATAATTTAATATCTCCAATACAGACACATACTGATGTCATCTGTCCATGACATCAATTTAATATCTCCAATACAGACACATACTGATGTCATCTGTCTATGTAGCGTTGTCTTTTCCTGTATGTTAGTTACCACTAGAAAGCTGATATTTACTCTGAAGTAGGACAGGAGTTCTGGGAATTAAACTGTGTCTCCTTACAGTTTAAGCCTGTGCTTCTACTCTCTTCAGTGCTAGCATCTCGTATACTGTTTGTTAAGTTTAGATCTTAGGAAACCATTGGAGATATTCTTGTTTACATGTAGGCTAAGTCATGGCTCATGGGATGTTATGCAAGTCTTCCAACCATTCCTCCTCCATGCTATAACTGTATCAGTATCCTAATTTACTGAACAAACCTGTAGGTACATCACTAAATGTCAAGTTGTAGAAGGTTCTAGATAATAAATAGCATGTTTCTATAACAGCAGCATATAACTGAATGGCTTCCATCTAACCACTCATAAAGGCCTGACTGATGAAGTACTACTGAGATATTTGTCCTTCTCCCACCTCTGCAGAGGACTACTGAAGCTCTTTTAGACTGACTGTTTGCACCATTGGTGTATTTTAAGTCTACAGGGAATTCCTTAGACTTCACAGTCTGGTCTTTATGCTGACATGCAATATGAATTATGGGACCTTAAATATCCAGGTTTGTACCAGTTCAAGACTCGACTCAAGAAAAATTAAAGCAGAAAGGATGCTCCAGTGACCAGCCTCCACTATAGGTCATCATGGACCAGTGCTGATGTACATTTTGATAGTGATCAGCTGTAAACACAGACCTTTGGGGTAATAGGTGACCACAATACCAATTGATATTAATCTTCTATTATACTGAAATTTTAAATAAGCTATTTGAATATCTTAAGAATAATCAGCATGATGGTGGTAATCACTTTAAAGTTTGATCTCTGCTTTGCTGGTACAATCTTATCAACCCCTGGAAAAAGAAATCCATACTGTACATATTTATACTCTAGGAATATGATCTTGACAAGATATTATTAGATGATTATATGTAATGATGACTGATGGCTGGGGAGCACATAGAGGTTTCAAAGGTTGATAGTATATTAATGTACACACTAGTTGTTAATTGTAAGATAATAAGGTTATGTGAGTGTTCATATGTTCTAATGCTGTTATTATACGTGAGGAATAGCTAAAACCTCAAAGGTCTAAGACAAGAAGCTCTGGCACATACAGTATACAGTACAGTATATCATACCATATATCAAAGGAAGAACACACCCTGCCAAAGTCCAGATTGTAAAACTAACATCTCTAACACCCGTATTAAGACACTCAGATGCAGTTAATTGGTGAGGACTCATCTCCATTACTCCACAGCTCACTGAGGTTGATCCTAATTTGTCCCTCCCACGCACGTTTCTTTATCAGCTTCAGGCTTATTTTATGAACTAAAGACACTAGGCACACTGGAATAGGATTAGTCAAAGATGTGGGTGTATTGACCACATTTTATGTATAGTAAAATATTCCAGAAATCTGGGTGGAAAATATGTCTCCATAACTTCACACTAGGGTGTCAGATGTTTACTCACAGTAACACATCCTCATATCCCAGCATGTATCCTGATAAACAACAAAATGGAACCAACAGAAGAACCCACATCCACAGACCAAACAGTCTATCGGTAAGAAACATGATGCTACAAAGATATTTGAGATATTGGAGTGTGTGTGACCTGAAAACTGGAAAAGTCAAAATACTTGATGCTGTACATTCAAAAATCTGAACCAGTGTATACAAGGAGCAAAAAACATCTAGACACTAAACTCAAACTGCACTGTGTTAGTGCTAGATAGCTTTTTTAGTCTGTGCGTGTGTGTGTGTGTGTGTATGTGTGTTTGCGTGTTGAGTGGAAGAGTGATACATACTGTATAATGAGAGACAGGCTGTACAAGATGGAGCTATGTGTTTGTCAGGTTTTCAACGAGTGTCACCCTCTCTGTCATCTTCTCATGACAGCC
>OMLM01017397.1:71224-82874 GCA_900302695.1 Helostoma temminkii | reverse complement strand
TGGAATTTTTTAAAAATGTGTGGGTGTCCGATGTCTCATTAGTGCTAGAAGCTGCCCTTTGCAAATTCCAGTCTTTCCACAAGCCATATACATAAATATAGCACAGTTGCTTAGAGATTTTACTTGCCAAGGTTGGACATGACTGAATATAAAGCCTTGAATGCAATAATAGGTTATTTGACAAAATTTAATTTGTAGACAAAAGCTCTTTGGAAAAACAGCATGTTTTCAGGATGATGCACAGTCAAGGAGGGAATTGAATTTTTAACACATCCAGTAGTTCTGTAAGTAGAGTGCACTAACTAAAATAACGTAACATAACAATAAAATAGTACAACAGTACTAAAACGTATTATTTGTACACATTCATCACAAATTCAGAATGATAATCTGATGACGTGTGTGATTATGTTTTAGACCTGTTTATTTATATTTGATTGTCTATAGTTTAAACTTCTTAACCTTAGCAAACATATGCATTAATTGAAGCCTGACTCGGAAACCAGTCACTAATCACTGTTCTCCTCACTGCACCTGTGTCACCAGGTGTAGCTCATGACACCAACACCAATACGCTGCTGGAAAGCTGATGTGTGCTTTTCATTTCTTTTTTTTTTTTACACTGAACAAGTCACATTTAAAACTTGACTCTCTCTCTCTCTAAATATATCCCCTAAGAACCAAGTTCACAGAGCCCACTGTTGCTGTATCAGAAGTGTTTGTTGAGGTGTAAAAAGATATACATGGCCAAATGAGGAAAGGGGTAAAATTTTACTTGAGGCAGCTTTTAGTCGGGAGCTTGTTATATTCTAATTATGTCTGATAGCAGTGACCTTTAGCTAGGAGAACTGCTACTGAAGGTGGTTGTGAACCTAGTGAAGGAGAAGATGGAGCAAGACTGTCTAATTATACAGAAGATGGAACATAGCTGGTAGCTTAATCTAGTACAATTCACATTATTAGTTTACTTTTCTGTACAAGAGCTTTAATTTCTTTAATGCAACTCTCTAACATGGGTGACAGAACTTCACACAAGCTAGCATGCTTGTGTGTGTGCATGCATGCTCTGAAAAATGTATATGGTTTACAGACCTTTTAAAAAGGTCTGGAAATGGTTTGTCTGATGGGGGACAATTCGATCAATGTTTGAAAATTTAGGTGATTATACAGGACCAAAATGGGTATAGCAGGCTTTTTAAATAAAACCTACCAAACCATCTACTAAAAGAGATTAAAGGTAGATATGGTCTGAGTATGGTCATTTATATGACAGAAGAGCAAATAATTAATTCTTTGTTTTAACACACCAGAGGTAAGCAATTGGATGCTCTGTCACCAGTTCTTTATTATTTTTTTAGGTCAACCATTTACCTGATATCATTCCATAGCAGTTGGACTCGTGTTACTTAATTCCATTACCTTTTTTTTTTTTCCCTCTGACATAGGGTAAATCCCATTTCCCTTAATTGCATCCTTGTTTCCCTCACTTGAGTGTTTTCCATGTGTCTTAGTCCCTCTCACTAAAGTCACATGGAGGGATGCAAGAAAACCGAAGACAGAAGAAAGAGGAACAAAAGAAACAGGATTTTGGAAAAGTGAGGCATTGCTTTCTCCAAGCCTGTTTCTGATGACGTCTGCTTACCTGTGTCAGACTTAAGAGATGATGTGATTGGAGTTTAAATTAAACTAAACACTGAGGACGATGAAGATTCAGAATGCAGGTTTTGATAAGCGAGTAATATTTATTTTAATAAAAAAACAACATGTGGATCCAGTGTATTTTTAAACAGTCTGATATCATTAATTTAGTTGTGATTTATAATGACAAACACATTTATTATGTGCCTTACATTTATTGCTATTCTGTTCTTAAACTAATGACTGATTAATGCACGTTATGATTATGTTGAATTCTAGAATGACATTAGCTCAGTTTAATTAATGATGAAGAAATTAAAGATTTTAAAAAGAAATCGCCTGTTTCTTTTCACTGAGACAAATCAATGAAGGGCTGTCTGTATAAAAAAGGCATCCGTAAAGTATGATCTTGTGTATCCTTGTTTATTTGTTTCCAAAAATCACTCCTTAAAGAAGAGCACTAACATTGGCATGTTTAATAATTGTGTTTAATTGTTTTAATCAAGCATACCATGGAGTAAAATAAAGCGCTTGATCTTAAAAATGAAATTCAACAAATAACAGGAGAAGGCTCCCATGCTTCCACTGTTTAATAATGCAGAAATGTCATGGCAAATATTATTTCAAAAAGCACACAAAACATGGTTTCTTGTGACACTCTGCCTATAAATGGAGCAATAATTATATTTTGTCCTTTTCCGTGTGGGATACGTGATGTCATTTGCACAGAGTCGATATAATTAGATGTCAGAGGTATATGCCTCAAGTGGGGCGTCTTCGTCCTCTGCTACACTGGCTATTTCACACAGTCATCCAAGGCTTGGGTGGTGATTTATGGTGCTCTTCAGTCCATTAATGTCCCACTTTTACGTGTCCATTTGGCATAGTGACCACTCACTGTGTTTTAGAGTGGATGCTGTTAGGACAAAGCAACAATCCTGTGCCGATTCAGGTAGATGAACAAACATGGAGGATGGGTTTATGTCAGGAAAACCACACTCACACACAGTATTTTCTCATAGATCAGAAGAATGATGTTGCAGTTGGTCTATCCTACTGAGGCCTCCTTCCTACATGCAACTGAAACACACAAGCTGGTGTATTGTTTCAATATGGACTTTTTTTTTTTCACTTGTGCATAATGGTGAATCTGTATGCATCCATTTGCATGAGTATGCAAGTGCCCAGAAGCCCATATATTTTGATTAACGCTATACAAGTTAATTTCACACATGGCAGCAAGAGGAGACTGTTTAATTTTGTTGGCATGAATAGTCAACCATTCTGTAATGCAATGTCAGTAAACTTAACACAGCATGCTCATTTATACTAAAGCAGTTCCCATTTCAAAACTGTGTTCTGTCATGTCCCCTTTCTTAAGAAGATAATACAGATAATAAAATAATACCACCACTGTTGACAAATTATTGATTATTATCATCACTACTGTAGGAAAAAAAAAGTGAGCAGTCATTTTATAAAAAAAAAAGGACAATTCATGTTCTCTCCACTTTTTACTAGATTAAATTATTTGAGTTACTTTTACAACAAAGCCCAGGGCAAGACAGGTTTGCCTTTTTTTTAATCTGAGTTTGTTTTCATTTTTTTCTCTATATAAAAATCATATGAACCTGAATCTTGATTGCTTTGCAAGCCTGAATGCATTCTTGTTCTCCTATCTTTTGGTTCCCTTACATATTTTCCCCAGTCACTGCACTCACTACATAGCACTTTGTTGTGTAAGCAGAATAAAGCACTTTACAATGTCTCCCACTACACTGATGATGGCAGGAGACAGTGATTTAACTTTTTGTGTTTTGATCTTTCACTTGCAGTCAATAGGAGCCAGGCTTCAAACTCCCAATGGACAGCCCACTCCACCTTCTGAACCACAGCTGTTTCAGTATGCTGAATGGAACCAACTGTTTGAATACTAAAATTCTGAAGGATACCAGAAAGAACAATAGGCAAACGGTATTGCATTGTTCCTGTTAAAGTGAAATTGAGTTGTTTTTATTATTTATGTCCCTCCAGTTATCGCCCTAAACACTTTTTACTTGAGGAAAAAACTCCACTAATGGAAACTGAATGTCCTTTCCTAAAGAAGCCCATGTCATAAATTTGGATTTTTACATTCAAATCCTGCCTTGCTCAGCTATTAGTTTTTTTTTGTTTGTTTGTTTTTTGGACTCTTATAACTTTACTGATGCCATGACATGGCTTGATGTTGTGAAGTTTAGCAGGTTCCCTTCCTCCCAATAACATATCAAACGCTCTTGTCAACTCAACCCACCTCCTACCACACCTCCACATGGGACGATGTACTAGCAGCTTCAGTCTGAAGACTAAGTACAAGCTGTTTTTATGTTGTTGTTGTTGTTTGAGTTTTTTTTTTTATACACTGCGTTCTACTTTTTTTACTTCGACTTTTATGCCATGACATTCTGATGCCATTTCAAAATATATTTCCACATATTCTCATGTCTATATTTTTTCAATATTTTCCACATTGTATATTCTATAATTGAATTATTATTTATTGTGACCATGCATTAAAGTGCCATGATGAATTCATTTTTTTTAAATGTGTTTTTTCCTTTCCAGCGTGTAATTTACATGCAAATAATGACAGTGATGAATCTTCACATTTATGTCAGTAAGGAAGGTATGCCAACTATTATTCTGTGTGTGTGTGTGTGTGTGTGTGTGTAGCAAGCACATCAGCGGGCATGGAAAGTGCAGTATAAACAAGCAAGAAGTGTCACTGCATGGCTAATGGGTGAAGCACAAAAGCTCAGACAGCTCACATAGCACACGGAAACAGCTCCAAGTGAAAATGTGAAACTGCCATCTATAATATGAATATAACTTTTTTTTTTTTTTTTCTGAAGGAGCCCTGGCACATGGACAGTTTCATAAGAGGGAAATGATAGACATCCATGGTATAATTGCTTTTCAGAAGGGCAGTTGGCAGTAGTAGTTTGGAAGGAATGAAGGAGAAGTACAATAATGATGAAATATCAATGAGATGATGAAAAAGTAATCATTCTGCGGCGGAAGCACAGAGCTCAAAAGATCCGAGTGCCAACACTCCAGAAATCAATAAGTCTGATCCAATGTGGGACAGTTTACACACGACACATCACTCATCACTCCATATTGGAAAGCCCACTGCCAGACTGTCATTTGGGAGAGATCATCACTGCTTGACAAGAATAATGCTGCACAATGTACAGCAGCCAAACCAAATGTGAAAAATATGAAAAATTTTAATATAAACTATATTAATTCACTGGGACACAAATAGATGCTTTGTCCAACCCTTTCTAACACCTCCATCAATTCAGACAATATTCTATTTAACCCAAGTTTTTTTTTTTGCATCCACACAGTCCAGTCCTTATAATACCAGCCAAAAAGAGTGAAAGAGGAATCCAAAGAAAAACATAATAATATTCATCATTCAGAAATGTTTTTTTACCATTACCACACTTTGAAAGACATCTGCTAAATGGGTAATTTGGATGTTCTGCAATGGGATTATTCTGCAAATGGAACTGAGTGAAGTCAGAAATGGAATACCAAATGCACTCTATTTGTCTTGATGCCAGCCATTTCATAATCAAGATTTCTTTTTTCTTTTTTTCAAGCTGGACAGAATTTAAAAAAATATAACAATCTCAATCAATCAAACCCCAATCTCAGAAGTAGACATTTTAGTTTTTCAAATATGGAATACAATTGCTTCATTTTACTGCAGACATAGAGAAAGACTTGGCAAATGTTCACTTATTTAGGTTTTTAAATCCCATCTCACGGTGAGTCACAGCAGGACACTGAGTTTGCATGTTAACAAGTGAGAATATAGCAAGGGTGGTGTTAATCACTGGAAAAGTTAACACTGACAGGTGGTCACAACATCAATGGGGACATGCACCATCTCCACAACCCATTCAACACAATACACAAAAAAAATGAATTCCCTATACAATCTTTATCACTTATTTTGAACATTGGTTTCATATTGAAAATATTGTTTTTGAAATACACACTAAACATGTGTGCAGAACCAGTGTATTTGTGTGTGAATACAACATATACTGCATTTTACTGTTACCATTTTAAATGTGTTGTAGCAAAAACAGTTTGTGGTTAGCCAGAAACAACTACACAGCTTTTCCTAATACATTCAAGTTGTGGTGGTAAAAATCAGTGTGTGTACAATGATACAGAAGCAAATATAAGTCTGTAATTTCAAGCATGCATCTGCGCAACATAACCTCAGAAGGTGGTCCTTCCCAAGTGGGTACATGATTTTCCTGTTTCATTGTCTGCATCCTCCATTTCCTGACAGTTAGATCTCACTCACACATACACACACAGACTTTTTTCTGCTGAGCTCCCAAATACACTGAGTGTGTCAGGGCTAGATAGCAGCACCAGTAACTAGGACTGAAAGATATTCCTCTGTGGCCAGTTCAGAGTGTGGGCAAAGTGCCCAAAGCACCTGCTAGCAGGCTGTCACGTCACAGCAGTTGTCTCCGGCAATCTCATTTCCCAGCTGAAATGCAATGTATGTGGGAAGGTGTGTTCTCATCTTTGCATCTTAGCAAACCTTATCTAATGAAATTGGCTAAATAGTACAACCCAATGGAGGCCCAGCAGTTGCATCATGAATCTCCCAGCTGGTGCAAATGTGGAGGTCATTTAGAAAATAGCTGACCTTATACCGGACTATTGAATACCATTCATATACCATACCATACCATACCATTTTCCTTACCGCTTTTCCTCTTAAAGTTTGTAGGAGAGCTGGAGCCACTGGACACACTGGAAGTGACCTATATGTTGGTTGACATATAGCAATAAACAACCATTCACACCTGTGGACATTTAGAATTAACAATTAACCTAATTGCACGTCTATGGACTGTGGGAGGAAACGGGAGTACCCCGAGGAAACCCATGCAGACACAGGAAGAATATACTCATATTTCACACAGTAACTGTAGGTTATGTGTAACCACAGCTTAAAACAACCGAAATATTACATTGGCACAAAGCTTCCTACAGAGGAGGTTGGATCTGGACTGGGTCCCGACAAAACCACTATGTTTCCACAGGTGTAGTCCAGTATTTAAACTGTTTTGGACAAAAAGCTGATCAGCCAAATCAGCTTCTATTGTGTTGTCACTTGAATAGATGCCAGGTGCTATTTTGAAGCCTTAAGGGCACAGTTTCAACAAAAGCCTGCTGTCATGAAGGTAGTCATTTGATTCAATCCTGACTTGTGGTAGAGGTAGGGAAACATGAAGGTGAACTGCACAGTTAACATATGTATTATTAGGTTGTATTGTATCTGTCTGGCTGTGTGTATCTATTTTAAATATCTGAGTTTCAATTATTTCCATAAAATTAGGTTATGGCTGGTAACTACATTTGGTAACTAGCCTAAAGTCTCAGTGATTGATCTTTATTTTAGTTAACTAGCCATCCAACAGGTTTGTCAAGGCATCCTTGCTCTTCTTAATTCGCCTATGTGGTTGGATTGGCTGTGTGAATACAGTTAGGTCCAGAAGTATTTGGGCAGTAAAAGACTTTTACCTTTATACACCACCACAGTGGATTTGAAATAAAACAAGATGTAATCAAAGTGTAGACCTTAAGCTTTATTTTAAGAAATTTCACAAAAGATTTACCAGTTTCAACCTTATTAAACAGCGTACCTCCATTTTCAGGGGTCTTTCTGCCTTCAGTTTTGTCTTGAGTAACTGAAAAGCTGCTCTGTTGTGTTGAGATTAGGTGACTGACTTGGCCATTTAAGGGGTTCAATAGTACTTTGGCAAATTGACTGTAAAGTAATTAAAACATTTTTTTTATATCTGGATGAACATTCTTTATCTTGTGTAACTTCTGTGTATCTGTAACATTTTTTTTCCTTTTTAAGAATGCACCAAACTGTTAATCTGACCACTTCTATGTTTTTCTATCCGTCTTATAGGTTTATTCTGTATTTTCAGTCCAACGATGGCCTCCTTCACTTGCATTGAGATCTCTTTGGACTTTATAGTGGTAGTTCCAGTCACACAGCACCATTTTATCTGCTTCATTTGTCTTGAGGTAATGAAGGAATGGACCGCACCCGGTCAGTTAACTTGTCAGTCAAGTGCCTAAATACGTCTTGACTGAATAAGATCCTGATTCAACTGATTTAAAATCTTGTGTTGGTGTTCATAAAACTGTACATGCTTAGAAAATGATATATATTTTTGTGAATGTCATTTCATACTGTATTTCAGTTTTCTGACCTAATATAGACTCACACTGGGGAGTGTAAGTTCGTGTGTACTGGAGGGACAAGCATTGGGAGTTGGCAGAGAAGGCTGTCTCAGCAGAGTTGCAAAAGTGGAAATCAAGATCATCACTCTCCACAATGCATCTTTAACCACATATAAACAGGAGGCAGAGTACCAGAGGGAGATACAAAGCACCACATATTATATTTCTCTATGTGGTCAAGAACTGTGGGCAGGGTGCATTACAAAATGTTTCTTTATAGTTTTGACTGTTATCAAAAATTCTGGCATCTGGTCAGTATTTTTTGATTTAGTCTGCTGCATGCATTGTGTTTAATACAGCTGAAAAGAACTTTCCTAAACTACAATTGATCAATTAAAATGCAGCAGAGATGTTTTATCCAGAAACTTAATGGGCAGGACACGTTGTTCTCCCTGACTGAGACAGATTGGAGTGGGGCAGAGGGAGGAATGAAATCCAAACTTCATCACGCTCAGCCAACATGTAGAGAGCTTTAAAGTGAAATGAGGAATGAAAGGACATTGGCGCCACAGCACACATTACCCTTACACGGCAGGAACTCATCACACTGGTCTGATAGCTGCTGAAAGAGAAGCTCTGAAGTGATGCAGAGGGCCCTTCACACTCAGTCCATATCAGACTTTCTATACGAATTCAGTGTCATTTATGTATCCTGTGTAAATTATTACCAACGTGCCGACACTTTGACATCTGCTATTTTGACTGATAGTGGGGTTCGTGTGCATACATGTGTACAGTTGAGGTTATTCTGCCTCTCATATTGATTTGATGCACATCCTGATAAGGATGTCATACTGCGGTGATGCATTTTGAGCGACCATGTGGCGATTCAATTAAAGTCTCCTCAAATGGAGCATGATGTGTTACTACACAACTCAGCCACACTGACGTGCTTCAGATGTTATCAACCCATTCAATAGCTGTTTAGCAGTTGCTATTGGGACTCTACTATGCATCAGTAAGGTCCCACTCCACCTGCTAAGCTGTTTTTAGACATGTACTGCAACGTTTGTGAGGACACAAAGCAGTTGGACCTGGCATTAAACAGAGGTCCGTTTAGTGTTTGAGTCCATGTTAATAGAGCAGGTGTGTTGATGACACTTCAATGCTGTAATGCTTTAAACACCACATAGCAATTTGCAATTGCAAGATAAAATTACAAACTCTGGACTGTCCACACCTAATTTTCTAGATGCTGGAGTTTGTGAGAAAACAGCATCAGTTGGCTCAGTAGGTCATTCTCACTGAAACATTGTCATTTTTGTGCCATATCTGCACTATAACTTTATAACACATTGTTCAACTTCACCTCATATCTAACTTATTATGTCACAATTACTATGATCAGAGTCTAGGTATATCATGACCTGGTAGACACCAGAGATGATATTCACCTTCTGGCATTCTGATTGGTGCAGTTGACCCCTGTCGAAGCATAGGAGTACAGGATTACAACTGATAGTCTGTTACTAGTCACATTTTAACCTGCAATTTGACCACTCATTGAACGTTTACTGACAGGACCACTTGAGCATAATTCTATTTAGAATAGAATATAATGTTTGAAACTTGCAGACTGGCTGCATTTTAATGCTACTTACGCTTCTTTTGGTAACCTAATTTGCTGATGGTAAGAAATAAAAATCACTCAGCAAATAGCTTTTAATGCAAAAACTGTTCTGCTGTCCACCCTGACCTCCCCCTACAACTTCTTCACTAAGGGAACATCACACTAAATGCAACAAAATGTTTCTAGTGAGCATAAATTGCTATAGCAAGTCATTAGTTTTAACTTGCTGGGGACTCTCACATAGGAAACAGAACACAACCCTCTAACTGGATTAAACCAAGTTTTAAGCTTACATTTGAAACTGGAAGTTATTCTAGAAGAAAACTAATTGCCATGTGGACTGTGTTCATTAACAGTGCTCTATATTTCCAGTCCCGGGGGTAATGTGTTGAGTTACACTCGTATATATGGCTGTATTGTTAGGAGGCCACGGGAATGGTGTATATATGAAGCACATGACTCATGACACCAGAGACCATAGTACGTGTTCTATGTGATACACTTCTTTTTAGGCCTATGAACACATGGATGATTTTTATATGTACATCCCCCATGCACTCCAGTACTTGCATGTTTATTTAATAGCTGTCTTATTTGTTCCCTTTGCTGGTATATTGGCATGTATCTTGTGACATTACTCATCCATATGCCAGTGGAATAGTATACAATTATTGACTGTACTGTTTATCACGTCACCCACGTAACCATGTTCCTTAAATATCCCTTATGTCAAGGCTGTTTAGCATTGAGTACTGGTAGCAGCCTAGTGCCACAGAAGGTGAGATTTACCAGAAACCCATCTTATGAGTATACATTTCTGAGGCCCTGGAGGCAACAAGGCATCAGCATCAAGTTGAACTCGTATTTGTTAGAATAGAATTTAATGACGTGTTTTCCGAGCATGGGGGGAGGTGGAAGTGTCAAAAACTTTTCAAATAAACCCTGCTGCAAAATATCCTATGGGAGTAGTTTTCAATCTAATTTTAAAGGAAGACTGCTTTTTTACCCCCAAAACAAAAGGGTAACCAGGTGTAAGCTTGCTAGGGACTACAGGTCCCCTACTCTGAGTTTGAAAACTGCTTCATTTATTCAAATAAATCCAACTACTTTTGCTTGCCTTGAGAACACGGCCCCCACTTTTGCAGTCACTGTGAAGGAGGGAGACTATTATGGAGATTCATCACTGCAGTTTGTCTTCAGGGCACAACTCATCTCTGGAGAGAGAGGGAGATAATTCTGCAATGTGTCGGATGACTTGCAGATGTTATGTGTCATACGGCGCAAGAGAAACAGCTTTACAATAGACCCCTCGCTGCATTCTCGGCACTGTTGTTTGTAGGCTTCAAAATCCAGATGTTCAGAGCCCAGTGAGGTGATTTATTTATTTATTTTTTCAAATACTGGAGGCCATCACATTGTCACACTAGGTTTGTGATTTATGGAGCACGAATACACGTACAAAGTCTGTGATGTCACTTTCTTTGACAACATGACTTTAAAAGGGAAAGCAAACTTAAGTCTTACTCTCAGAAATACAGCATTGGTTCCATCTAAGAATATTGTTTTGAAGTGTTTTATGTTGGCATCTGGGGAAAAAGAATACTCAAACCTGGAAGACAGTTTCTGTAATCGTGTGCTCTATTTGTACTTGTCGTTTCTGTGTTCATATTCATCCAAGCATAAAATGTTTTGGTGAAAGAAACATATTTAAATGAGCAAATCAACAAATAATTTAAATTTCTTAACGCACTGCCCAGATGGGCCTCAAACAGTTGGAGAGAAAAAACAAAGAAAAAAAAAAATAAGCCACCACTAATGCAGCAATGTTGTAAAGTACAACCAGACTGAAGTGCTGCATCGCAGAACTGTAGCAGTCTTTTACAACTGTACGCTCACTGGCCAGTTCAGATTCCGGGCAAGCGGTTTCTGAATCAACAGAGTAGCAGATATGGAAATTCTCTCTGGCACAGATTAGAGTTTTTCAATTTGTAAGGGGGAAAAAAAACTCCCCGCTGTGCTGCTTTAGAAGCTTAGTGCAATATTGAGCTGATGAGACCATTGAATGATAAAAAAAAGAAAAAAAAAAAAAAAAAAACCCACTGG
>OMLM01017397.1:58385-71204 GCA_900302695.1 Helostoma temminkii | reverse complement strand
TGTTTGATTTCTCAGTCCATTCAACACCATCCAGCCTGCACTGCTTGGTGAAAAATTAAAAAAGATGCAGCTAGATACCTCTTTTTTTTTTTTTTTTTTTTTTTTTTTTTTTTTTTTTTTTTTTTTTTTTTCTTTTTTTTTTTACTCATAGGAAATTATGAACACATTATGAGCAGATTATAATTACTACAATCAAAAAATGTAGCATTATATTGATGATTTTTTTTTAGGCTGATAATGTCATGAGTTTAGGTCTTTTGGTTTGTTTTCTCTGTTTCTGTGCCTCTTCTGTTCTCTTCTGCACTTACTTGGCCACTCCCTGCTCACAGCTCTGGACACACCTCCTCAACATTCACTCACTTCACCTGGTTGTCCCCAGCTGCAACCACTTTACTCATCAGGCACTCACAGTCTCAGTTGTTGGTTCATTGCTCATGTCACCACTTGGCTCATGCTACCACGTTCATCGCTTTGTGTTCCCAGACTTACCTGTTTGGTTCCTGGCTCTTTGTTCCATTTGTGTTACCTCTTGGACTGTTACACCATGGACTTTGTGTGAGTCGTAGTTGTTGGAGTTTCTGTTTATTTGTTAATTATAGTTTTATTGTGATTCCATTCCATGTCATGAGTTAGTCCCATGCACCTCTTAGTTATATTATCCACGTGTTTTGTGTTACTTCCGGTTTTGTTTTGGCTCGCCTTTGTAGTTTTCGTGTTTCCTTAGGCCTATATACATATTCAAGCCTGCCTGTTAGTTACCATGTCTCCTGGTTACCTCCCACCCCATATAATAGTTTGATCTATGTTTTGTTATGGTGTTTGTATTGATACTTCCTTCCTAGCTCTTGTCTGCATTTAGGTCTGCCATATTGTAAAACCCTGACAGATAATTGATAGTTGATTTAATAACTGCATTTGCAGGAACAGTCACATCATAGAGTAGTTTTTAATGTTGCAAATCAAGTTCTAATACACATGAATAAAATCTAGCGTCCTGAGTTGCTCTCTATCCACATAAGAGCATATCAATTAAGTTTAGATATCATATCTTAAATTGCAATTTTATTCTCCAGCCATGCAATAAGACCTGCTAGATTTTATATATGTCTGGTCTGTCCACTGTCTCCTTAAATCTCACTTTTGTTCCTACATAAGCATCAAAACACATTAATTCACCAGTCCAACTAATAATTCCAGCTGTCAATAAATAACCTGTATTTTGATTCATTTATATCCAGTATAGTCTTCAGTGAGGGAGTGATTTCACAGCAGTTTCTCTTTTTAGTGAACTCCCACTTATAGCGGTGAGATATCTGAGCTCTGTAAATAAGACAGATGCTCCAGCTGCCCAAAAGAATATAAATGGTGTCCATGGTGGAAATTCAAACATCCTTGGGCGGAGGGTGCACCAAATTGATCATGTTATAAAGTATCATCACTGCTATTAGAACTCAACACTTCAAAATATGTAATTTATGCATTTAAATGTAAAATAAGAACATTTTCCCATTGATAGTTGATAAGATAAATGTAAAGGTAGTTTTTTTTTCTTCAGCCTACTCAAAGCTAAGCTTGCTCTTCAGAGCAAGGTAGGTCACTCTGACATATAAAAGTACATTTTAGTAATAATTTTCTAAGCTTTGAAACATTTTCTCGGTCGGAGGCACACCTTGGCCCACATTCAATATGGTTCTCTTAATATGAAATGTAATCATTTTTGATTGAATAACCTCAAGATTGGCTGGCTCAGCTTTGAGTTCTGCTGTGCTCAGAGTTCCTCTGTACATCCTGTCCTCTTGTATAAATATCCACTGTGCACATGATAACATAACTCCTACCAACTGAAAAAATTCAAATCTTTATTTGAATCTATTCATTAACCTCCCACCAATGCTGTTTGGTGACACATGTCATCACCTTGGTTCCTTTGCTGACTGGAATTGCAGATGGTCTACAGAAAATATTCATGTACCATCTCTGTACCACAGCAGGAGTGGCAAAATGACTGTCAAGGAGTATCAGTGGGGAATGGGGTGATAACCGCTCCCCTCTCACCTCTTTTCTTTCCTCCCCGGCCCAACAGCATCCATTCTTCCTTATGTAAATGTCACTATGTTGCCTTATAGACCTCACAACATCCATCTCTTTGTGGAAATGCCAAGCATCAGCACCAGCGTGCATCGATCCAGTGATGAGGTTGTGGTGCTCCAAAAAAAAAGGGGGGGGTCAAGAGGCGTGGTGCTATTTCAGGAAGAGGTGTTCCTGTGTTGCACTGCTTAGGAGAGCTGGATAAAAATCCTGTCAAATTCAAATGACCTCTTAAAAGCAGAAAGAGGATGTGGTTGATAGGAACAAGGTGCAGAAAGAGACAGACACAGAGACAAATGCAGTGTAGGACAAAAAAATTCTGATATCTATTTTTCATTCTCTGTACACAGTGTGAGGGTGCCTGTCGCTCTGCACGATAAGGAGTAGTCCTGGTTTAGATTAATGGCCTGCTTACAGTGCAGCATGAAATCAGCACAGATGTTGTGCACAGAAAAGATGACTTTGCTGACAAGCAGTGTGTCCTTTCTGTCAACAGGAGAGACTCCTAGGCCCTACTATTACCCCAACACCCCCACTGGGCCACATCATGCTGATGAAAATCTCACACTTCTAAATCAAGGTGTTTCCAGTTGTTTCTTGCTCAAACTAGCTGCCCCCTCTGCTGTTGGATTGTACCTTCATCCCCCATAGAGCAGCACACCATAATTTCATCAACCATCTCAAGGGGATACCTTGACATGCTGAGCAATGGCTTTGTTATTAGTTAGTGTTTGTTTTCTAGCTACCTTGTGAGGACAGTGCTGGCTGCATCTTCAAAACTTTAGGTGAGGATTAAGGTTTGGTTTCATGGTTAAGGTAAGAAGTAGGTTTAGGTAAAGTTAAAGAAGCCCATGTGAATGGGTATATTCGAAGTAGAAAACTTACTAGTTTGCAGGATGTTTGAATCTCGGCAGCAAGTGCAGTTAATTGAGGGACAGTTGTTAAAGCCTCCCACATAATGTAACAAGTGCCTGCTGTGCAAATATAGCACTGTAAATTTGCATTTCTCTGAATGCATCTTCAGATCAACTTTGTCTCTAGATCCTATCACCCAGTATCTTCTAATTTTGAAATCCGTCACATCTTGCATCTCCTGTGCTATGAATGCATTTTATTTCACAAACGATAAGAAGCAGCTATTCTAACATCTTTTACTGAGGGTGTGGTGGGAAATCTATATAAAACTAATTGGCATTTGAGTTTTATTAGGATTTGAATTGCATCTGGCACTAGTGAGGTTTCAGTGTTGGGTTTGATTAAATAGCTGGACCGCCTGTTAGACACAGTTGGGCTGGCACACTTGTCTCTGCTTACTGGCGCCTTTCCTGGGCAGTTCTTCTCTCTCCCATCTGGCACCACCATCACTGCCAGTAAGCTTCTCACACCGTTTCTCTCTGTTCCACTATCTCCCACCATGAACTTCCCGCCCAAGAATTGCCTTGATTTGTCATTTCATGCTGAGGCAGAGAGAATGCAAAGACTGACACATGGCAACAAAAACTGCCATAGACTCTATTTTTAAAACATCGTTCAAGATTTTAATTCTGTTTTATATGTATGACCCCTGTTTAAGTCTTTTTTTTTTTTCTCTCTTTAGTACCAAAGTGTTCTGGCAGTTTCAGATTCTGCCGGAAAGCTGTAGGTATTCTTGTCCACTCCTTTTTCTGTTCTCTTAGAAGATGATGGTGACTCATAGACACATGCTGAGAATGCAGGTATTTCTGACAGTCTGGAATTCAGAGTGGCATCAGGATGCTTGTAGGGAAGAACACCTAATGGCACAAATTACAGTGATTTTCATTGGCAAGATTTCCGCCGACTCTGTGAATGCACTGAGGTGAGGGCACATGCAGAAAGGTACCGTGTAAAAGAGAACATATAAAAAGCAAATTGCACAAAAGGACATAATGTAATAACGGTTCAGGTTTGTAGCTCATTTGTAAATTAAATATAAAAGATATATAGCTCACAAGGTTCATCATTGTCCTCTACCAGCGCTGTTGGCAGCTGTGATTATTTCATGTTCAAATTATTTTGTCAGACTGAAGAAATAGAGCTGCTTTCGACACTGACATTACAATATAATGATCCTGTGAACTCTAAACTACATACATGTGTTGATTAATGTCATCTGTTATGTTAAAAGATGATGACCAATAAGGAAGTTCAACCCCGTAGTACAAGTGCACCAATTAGCTGATGTGAATCAGAAGCACGGCCCATTAAAGGTCTGAGAAGTAGAAAGTTTGATGCTGGATGTGACTCCACCAATAGTTTCCTGGTTTTCTCTTCATTACTGACATTGGAGAATTACTGTGGTTGACTTAAAGGGTCAGTTCACCCAAATTACATTTTTCCCCTTTGTCCCTAGTGGTAGCAAGCCATGCAGAAGTTTTGGTCGAAATTACTTTCTACCAAAGAAATTGTCTTGAAAGTGATGACTGTGAATTATCCAGACTAACAAGGACACTTTTACTTGAAAGACACAGCGCTGTTGACTTTTCCAGTGTCATTTCTTTTTCGGTGTTTTGAGCAGCACAATAATTTGAGCGAAGTGACCCATTAAGAGCACCGACGAAATAAATTACTGTTGTACTGAATTCCACGCAGTGCAATACATTTAGCTGTCAAGACAAGCTTCTGAAATTATGGACTAAAATCATGTTTTCCCTCTAATTGCAGATATCTGTCACCAAAAATACAGTAAGTCATAGAGGGTCAGACAGCCTGTTCAGAGATCTGGAAATTAGAATTTTAATGTGACCAGCTTTGTCAGTTCACATACTGTATGCAATGTAATGATTTTGATTGCAGCATTTTTTAGTTCCACCATACTGCCCTGTATCTTCAAACTTCTCTCCTCTAACAACATTGGTGTCTGTTGCTGCACAAACAAGTACATGCACAGTAAGTACTGCAAGCTGCTCTACCCTCTCAAGTTCTGCTGTGACAATAAGGGTGGGAAAACAAAGTATGTTTCACATTTGTACTGTGAAATTCCTAATTAGTGAACCCAAAGAGAAAATCTTTAATGTGTGGTAGCTCCATGTCATTGCCACATCATTTAACATGCCCACCACTACACTGGCTGTACAAGCAACCACAAAAATGACAGTCGTGACAGCTTTGTATTTGCCCAGCTTTAGCTGTAGAGAATTACTGAAATGTGAACAAAGTCACCTCTCTGATTACTTGCTACAAAAATAGAAAGTTACAGGACAGATGAGACAGATGTCAAAAACACTGGATATTACGAAGTTGGGTATAAAGGTCATAAATCATAGGTTTGCAAAAAAATCATCATGGTTTTATATAAAATATAAAACATTATATATTAGTGAATACATTACAGCCCAGTGATTGTACCAGAGAAACCTGGCTACCAAGGTGGCAGAGGGTCAGAACACATTGCATATTGAGAAGAAAAATAGACTTCATTTTATTGTTGGTTAATTAATTACATAACTGCAAACTATGTGTATGTCTAAGGCATTGTTGCTATAACTTGTTTTAGTATGCCGAAGTTTCAGGGTTGCAACATCTATCACTAATTGGTAAGAAAACAACACAGCTAAGAAAACATCTTAAATTTAACGTTGTGGAGACTTTTTGAGAATTACAGTGGTATTGGCTTTGTACATTATGCAGCAATCATTAAGTCTCCTTGGGTAAAAATTAAAATGGAATTTGGCCATCAGGAAAAAGAGATGGGATAGCTCTGACGTCTAGCAGGACTGCAGTAATGAAGAAAGAGATGTCCCTGGATTGTAAAGTGTACGCAGTACAACTTAAATTTTTAACTTGAGCAATCACTCATGCCTACCTTTGGCCTGGGTTCAAATCTTGCCTTGGCCACTCATTGCATGAATCGTTGCGCACAAATGAAGTCAATAACAACTGAATCAATTAATTGAAATAGATGTTCTGTCTGCTTTGCATTCCAAGGGGAACAGAGTCCTTGAGCGAGATTTTCTTTAAGCTTAGATGCGGCAACACTGAACCATTATGACTCAGCAATACGAGACGTTTCTCAGGAGGAGACATTTTGGAGACAAGAGAATGCCTGCATTTACCGATAAAGAGGTGCTGAACGTTCGCTGCACCTTCATCATTCTGGCTGTCAGCGGAGCTTTGCCTCTGTATCAAAATCTAAGGAGTGACTCCCCCACAAAACCTGCACACAGTAACAACAATCAAAACTCGAGATGAGTGCCAATCATGTCAACTTTCACGCATGCAGGGGGGGATAAAAAAATCTAAACTCGGCTCTAACCTATCAGAACAGAGAGGCTGACAGAAAGACGTAATCTCCCCAGGAGTCTGAGCTGTGTGCTGTGGATGAAGGATAAAGGGAAGGGGTGATGGAGTGCTAGTAGAGGATAGATGGATGGGTAGAAGGATGGATGGATGGATAGAGGAGAGGGATGACATAGGGAGGGTGTGGTGGTGGAGGGTACTCTGCCATCATGCTCTTGATATAAGATAACTAGTGTCTGTGTAGTCATCCAAAGAGATGAGCACAGAGCCTGTATACACACAAACGTACACAGAAAAACATACACTCAGTACAAAAAATACACCCACGTACACACTCTCACACACTTGTCAGATAAGACAGCTTTGCATCAGGGATCGCTGCTCACAAGCCTGAGACCGGTAAAATCCCGTTCGAAAATCCTGCTGCTATTGATGCCAACGGGGAGTCCTGTGAATGGCATGGTGTGCGCCTACACTTTGTGTGTGATAGAACAAGCAAGAACAGTCATGGCTGATAAGGAGGGGCACTTCATCCCTGGATCAAGCCTTATCCTGATGAAAACTAGTCATCTTTTAGGACACACTGACATTTTATAGGCAGCAGTGGCTTTTACAGCACACCATGGAACAGATGCTACTTCCCAGCAGCATTTCAGCATTAATTTTGCCTTTGTTGCTGATGAGAGCTAATGATCCCAGAAGAGTGGTATGGTATGCACACTTAAAAGACTAAATAAAAAAAACACATAGGGTTACTTACTATAGGTTTGCATGCTGTAAATCATGTGCAAACTTGATAACATCTGCAAAAATGGCACAATCTGCTCTAGTAAGGGTGCGCAGGACTGCATCGTTGAAATGAACAAAATAGCACATGCTGTGGATTTTGCGCCTTTGCCTTCATAAATATGCAAAGGGGGGTATTTTTACACAAGCATGCAAAATACAGGGAGGAGAAAATGCAAGTAAACGTGCAGTGTGATTTTTTCATGCCTGTGAGCAATTTGCAGTGGCTCAGATTGCGTCTGAATTGAATCTATTATCTGTCTAATGATCCTAATTCGCAGTTGCTGGTTGCGCTACAGACTAAGCTTTATGGGGGTTAAATGAGTTACAGTGTGAGCATTCAAACTTTTATGAATTATAGCACATCACATACCTTAATGCGAGAATTAATTTGACAATTTGACAAACATACTTTCATACATACTGCACTTGTACACTTGGTAGTTGACAGAAATTAAGCTTGAGGAAATGCACCTGAATCCAACCTATAAACTTTCTGTCTCTAACCTGTTGTTGACCCATGTTGTTGTGGAGTCTGCGTGGCATTCCCCCTAATAAAGCAAAAATGTCACCGAAGTGAAACAAAGGTTTCACAACTTTACCTTCATTTTAAAATGCAGTATGTAATGCATATATTTTTTTCACACCTGATCTGTGACCTTTTTGAATCAGAAGATGATGACATCAGTGAGAGACAGCGGATTAGAAATTCTGAAATTCAGAATATGGCACCAATGTGAGAAATAACTTCAGTGCGTTCTTCTCAAAAGATTTTTTGTATTCATGGATTTTAGGCCACTGTATAATCCAGCCTCCCCTTTATGACATTGTATAGCACTGGCCAAGGATGAAGGTTAACATTAGAGGCAGCAGGGGAAGTATTACTGGTAATGTGTTACTCTTGGATGTTTTGTGTTGTTGAGCTTGTTATGCCAGTCTTTCATCATGGCCAAAGTCTCTTTATTCTTTTTGGAACAGGTTATTTTGAGCTTTATCAGTTTATCACTAATTATTTATTCTGTTTGCTTTTACATCATTGTCATCCTTAGGAAAAAAAGATTCTACAGGCAAATATCACAGAATCACCTACAGAGAACTGAAATCAACTTTTAAAGGGATTTTTAATAAATTTTTTTGTTGCCTAAGATTTTCTGTTGCAAGTTGTGAACTTTGTAACTAGTTTTGTCTAGTTCTGTCTTACCCCTTCTCCAGCAAACCAATACCAGGGGCTAGTTTGGAGCTAATGCTTAATTTCGCATCATTTCTTTGCATTTCCACAGCCAAAGAACTGGCTTTCTGCCAGGAAAACTGGTTCCATCTTAGAACCAACTCTTTGCTGGACTAGAACTAAGAAACAGTTGTGTCAGAGGCCAGGGGCTGGACTGTCGTGGCCAACAACTTCAACCAAAGCTTTGTTGTAAAGATAAAAATCAGTGTATCATTTATTAGATTTGTGTAACAGCAGTGTGTGTGTTGAGAGTGTTCGTAAAACAAAACAGTTTTTTTAACAATTTAAATGTATGAAATGTAATGGCTGTACATGACAGTTACAATGATAAGTGCACGTGTTGGACAAGGAGTGTTTGGATTTAGGCTCACAAACTAAGGAACACACTACAGAGACACTGAACTGGTTGGTGTTCTTGACACAGCTCATGCTCATGAGCTTGTGGAGACAGAAACTCATTCTTAGATGGTTCCTAAATCGCACCAACTTGCTCTAGCACCAATTGAGAAATAGCACCAAGAAAAAAGGTTGAAACAGAGTGCAGACCATACAGTACACAAAAAGTTTGCTATAGAAACCAGCACAAAAACATGCAGGGAAGTCGCAATGCCACTTTTTTTCTGACTAAGTACTTACATTTGAGTCCTTGCCTTTACTGACCGATAGGAGTACTTAATAATATTGTGTTTGTTATTATCGTAATTGTCCAACGATTTTTCACCCAATTACCCAACATGAGATTAATGTTCTGCCGTAAAGCTAATGATCGATATCCGGCAAGTTTTACAGGTAGGAGTATGATTAAACAAAGGCAGTAGTCGACCCTATACCCATTACCTTTAAATTTACACTTCCCTTTAATTTAGTAACAATATTTGTTTCATGATGCATTTTTGAGATTAAGTGCTGGTAATGTGCATGTTAGACAAGACGACATAGGAAGCATTGCTTGTATTGGTGAAAATGGTAGCATATCTGAAGTCACATGGACAATTCAAAAAATTATGAAGCACAAAATAGGGCCTGCACATGGAACATCACATCAACCACAGTGGAAAGGAACAATATGAAAACAAAGCTTTAATCAAGGGCTTTTATTTTAGACAGGGTCTGCTCTCTTCAACACCTGAGGTAAAATCATCAATATGAATGAAACGGCAACTATGACCAGCTGAACAAAAGGGATTTTATAAGCAAAACCTGTATTGTGTAAAAATTGTTATCTAAATGTTAGAAACCTTATTGTTTCAATTTGTAGCAGCAGTTCATTTTGTTGCTGTAGAAGGTGCAGATTGAAGCCAGTCCCATCACTGTCAGTGAGTCCTTTTGTTAATGTCAGTATGAACATGTGAAGCAAAATTATCATCCAAATTCACTTGATACTTCTACACAGGAACCTGGTTTGTAGAGAGGGATACTTTCAACTTAGCCTCCATTCCCTCGACACTGCACCAAGCACATCTGTGGCAGTCAGGAGAGTTTAAAAATGTAATTTCCAGAAATAATGAACCAATTAAAATTAAATGACACCCATAAACACAGACTAATCTTCTCCTTATTTGCATTTTGTAATTTATTATTTCAAAGCACTCATCTTAGCATGACTGAGTGGTTCCTGTGCTTAATATTAAAGTGCACCACATGCCATTTATCTATCCATTTTCATCTAACTATGAAAACCATCTTCCCACTCTCTCTCCCTCCTGTTTGAAAACAGAAGCTCACGACCATCCATGACTAGGTTAGATATATTTGCCAAACAATCAACAATATATGGAAGTTCACGAGAGAAGCATAGCGCTGAGACATCAGCACCACTCTTGTGTCCTTGAACCTGGGAAATTCACGTGATATCTATGAATTTGTTATGACAACCCACACACCATAAATCTACTGCCAACATTAGACCATAAATCTACTGAACAGCTGGGGTAATGACATTCACTCTGTTAATACAGTACACATCAATCACATCAAACAGCCAATCAAACAAAAAATGGTATAGACATTAAATAAGTTACTTTAATTATTAGCACCCTTGTTGTATAGCCTTGATCAAAATATTTGAGCTACTTGCCCAAGACGAATTACCTTTGGCCAAGTCAAAGAAGCCGTAAGGTCAATGGTTCAATCTCCAGATTAGCTGGGAAATAGGGAACTAAAAGAGGGCCACCAGTTTGGTGCCCTTGATCAACGCCATTAACATTGAACTGGTTGATGGCCAATAGATTAAACTGTGGTTGTACTGGGCAGCTTCCAATTTTAGATGTGTGAAACTGAATTTATGTCAAACAACATTAGTAAAGGTTAAAAACAGGGAAAAAAAACATTACATACTGTGGCTTTAGGTTCTTTTTCTAATATTTTAGTAAAATATGTTCCAAAATGTACAATATCTCATTGTTGAAGGGTGCTGTCAATGACACCCATGAAGACTGACTGATTCACAGACCTTCCTGGCAGTAGATATCATGCACACATCACATTTCTAACCATCAGAGAATTCCAACTGTTTCTGCCTGATTAGGTCTCACAGCATTTTTATTTATTGTAGTCTAATCATAACTAATACCTGAAGGACTTTGCGAGCATGGCGAAGCAGTAGCACACAGTAGAGAGTGATTTCAAGTCCCAAGTAGTGGTTGCAGGATGTAGTTTTAATCATTGCTTCACTGAAATAATGTAATTTAACAAATCATAACCTTTGTAATACATGAATGAGTGAATAAATCAAAGCAAGCTGCTATCATTACGTACTAATATCTACACTATTATTACTTCAAAGTCGTCTTTCTTTTATGCCAACTAACATGACATAATGATTTGTTTATTTATAGTCTTATTATTTTCTGTTTTAAATGACACGCAGCATTGGCTATGGTTGTGCTATATGGATCTGTGCCCAAGCAAAAACATTGATCAGTTGGAATTTTAAACACTGAGATAATGAGATGTAAAGTGCTGTATTAGAAGTATTGGCATCTCATAGGCGTTTTTGTAGATCTGGACCGTGTTAAGAGCTACTGGGGATTTGCACTTAGAGACTCAACAAAGGAAAAGGCTCAAACTGTGCTGAAGTCAGAGTTGATAGAAGACTCAACCCTTCTGTCATCTTGGACTATAAAATTACCATGGTGTGCAAATTCTGCAAAATAAATCACAACAACCATAGTGGACGTTACCTCTGGTCATCTTCCAGGGTTCCACAGAACTAAGATGAAAGCCAAGAGTGCTTTCCAGGGGATTTAAATTATTAAGTAGCAACATGAAATCTAATTCAGAGTGATAAATGAAATTACATTAAATTAGAGTCCAAGTCTGTGCCACCAATCGTTGCTTGGAGGGTATAGAGGTAATGGTGTGTATGAGTAAGAGAATCTGTGAGGGAGTCTGTTTTGATGAATGCATGCCTCTCCCCAGTTGTGGCTGTAGGCCCAAGTGTGCTCCAGAAAATTGCCAACTCCTCGTCATCAACTCTCTCCTGATTTGACAAAGGCCAGCCCTGTCACCTTTGTGTTTGTGATATGAAAGGTCTGTCAAGAAATCTATAATGTCCCTTAAGAGACAGACATGGTCCTGAAAACATAATGATTCTATAAGATCCTATTTGTTTCAAAATAAATAGGCCAAAAGATGCTCAGCAACTTCTTATAACTGTGGATATTGTGACTAACCAGGTTTCATCAAAAACTGCTTCATTAAGCGTGAATCAAACTTTGTAACTTTATTCCTCTAAGACGTGCTGTTATAATTTCCTCCTGTCAAAGAAAATATAGACCCTCAGGGGTAGACTTGCCATCTGGAGTAGTGGGAGTTTTCCCTGTGGGGCAGTCAGCTTAAAAGCTGATAGTGCTGATAGTGATACTAACAGCAGTGACAAGATAAAAAATAAATAAATATAAACCCCCATACTGTTTGATTGGGCATAAAACAAACTACCTTCTTACAGGTATGTGCAAATTCATTTTTTCTAATGGTGCATTCACACACCTTGATATGAAGAAGCTGGCAGCATCTGGCCTCTCAGGAATCTGTATTCTTGGGATGTGTTGTGTTCGGAACATAATTTACATCCTCCGCTCCAAATCCACAGTTGCTTTCTAGCTTGTATCTGCTGCTGCCACACACACACCATCAATGACAGAGATTTGTTTTGTCTTTTTTTTTTTTTTTTTTTACCTGTTCTGGTAAGCTACATAGTCTGTTAAAGACATGTCGTAAAGAATTCGGAAGCTGAGTTACTTATCTATTTGGTTTAAAATTCTTTCCCATGAGCTAGTAAACAATTCTCTATTTCAGTTTTCACTGGGATTACAATTGCAATTGGCTCCCACACAGCTGTCACTTTTATAGTGTCAGGAGATATTTGGAAAACATTGAGCCTTTTTAAAAATTCCACAGTGCAGCCGGGAGTTTTATTTTTATTTATTTTTTTGCATCTGGAGCTCTGCAGAGGGTTT
>OMLM01017397.1:39044-58365 GCA_900302695.1 Helostoma temminkii | reverse complement strand
GGGCTGCAAAGAAAGTTCTCATTCACAAAGAATAGTTGGACCCTGTTTTTGAATCCATTTATGTGAAGAGTAACAAAAAATAGCAACAAGATGACCACACAAAAAGTATAATTTCAGATATTAAAATGATTAAATTAAAATAATTTAATTTAGCCAAATGATAATTCAAGATACCCTGCGTACCCGATAATTGTTCCAAATTTATTTCATGAAAACACTCCAGGTCTAGATTTGATTAAAGTAATAATTTTTGGTTTGACACCTAGACAATTATTTATGAATTTCATCTTGTGGGGGAAATGTGCATAAATTTAGAGGCACTTCTGAAAAGGAGAGAACTACAACTGAGGGCAGTGAGCCATAGGAAGTGCTGCTGAATCTGTAAGGAAGATATTATACATTATTAGCCTACAATATTAAGTCTGATGCAACAGTACCCATTATAATTTCCTCCTGTTTCTCTATTTCAGCTTCAAAGAACCTTTAGCTTGCACTATGCAGATATCTGAGCCAGAGCTGCGGGATCTGGCAAATCTGACAAATCTTTTAAACAAAAAAAAGAAAAAAAAGAAAGAAGAAATGTATTTTACACATTTGTCATTGTGAGTAATCTACAACTGCAAAAAGAGCAGCAGAAAATAAATAATGTGAAGGTCCAGCCTTATTTGCAGTTTGCAACGTTCACCATCAAGAATGATTCCACTCAGGATGGTCTCACCAGCGCATAGTGGCAATTTTGTTCATCAGGAACTGAAATTGAAGAGCCTGAACTGCCCTTCTTCCTGGGAATTTATTTTTGTGGGCTGCAATTGTCTTTTCCAGTCATCATCTGTAATTTGCTAGCAGACCTGTCTTTGATAGTCTGCCTGTAAACAAGCTAAATGATAACTACTTGGTTTTGCACTGCTGTGTGAATTAGTATTGTTGCTTTGTTGCTCTGTAAAGACATTTGTCTGTAATAACAGGAGTGGTAGGAAAATTGTACAAGTAAATTACTTGCCGTGTATGACTGTGTGTATTTGACTGATCTGGTGCATTGCATTCAAATAAATTCTGACCAGCTGTTTTGCTGTACAGCCTTGAGTTTATCAGTCAATACTATAGAATGTAGTAGCTCCTTCACTCAGTTCACTCACCGAACTGAGTGAAGGAGATGGAATTTTATATGTGCTCATAACATCCTGAGCGTAGCCCTACATACACATGTAAATCAGAAATAAAGGCAAAAAACGTTCCAACTATTTAACTGCTAATCACGTTGTTTTTGACAGACATTAAATTCTAGCTGATTAACACTTATAACTTAACAGTTTTTTAAGCTTCTGATCGCTGCTGAAGACATTAAGAACAATCAAGAATTTCCTCTCTGTAATCATGTTCTTTATCAAGGCAAAATGGTGAGTCAAGTTTGATTAATCACGCCCGATGGTTTAACACTTTGTTAATGAAAGCTTGCTAAAACCACCGTTAGTGTCTTAATATTTACAGTTGGTTCACTTTTCCTTAATCAAGATGGATGGTTGATGACACTGACTGGGAAAGAGTCAAACTTTTTATTGCATGTATGAGTCCAAATACAGAATCAAAGAGTCAGAGTTTTACTTACATATTCAAAGCTTTGGTTATAGTTCTTTCTGAATGTGACCATATTTTCAGGGTCTTGCAGCATGTGCAGAATCTATGAGCTGGTTGTGATCAGCCAGTGTGGTTGAATTTCTTTCTTTTTTTTGCAACAAAGCTATTCAGGGCAGTAGTGGAATTTACACAGGAAGGTTCTGAATGTGTTTGTAGCACACACTTATGAGATTTGTTATTCTCATGGAGAAGAAATGAACTGACACACATTTATATGCATGTGTAGGCAAGTATTGTGTACAAGTTCTGTCATTATTTTTATTTTTTGAAAAATACCTAGCTAATTAGTTATAAAGGTCATGAGGTAACACACATACTCAAGCAGTATTTGTGGTGTAAACAGTCAACAGTTCATTTTTGATTGTGCAAAACTTTATAAATTCTTAGAGAGAAATTATGATCCACTTCAATCAGCTTTTTTCAGCACCACCATACAGCCTTTCTCAGTTGTCAGTACATCATTTTACCTAACATATATAGACGACGTAGCATGACAACAACAACAAAGCAGAAGCAGCACCTCCAGTGTGCCATGCAGTATCTACACTAAAGCTGCTCAGGCACATCATAGAGTGTAGATCAGCTGTGTTTTTGAAGCGCACACAATTACTGCAGGAAAACAGAAGAAGCATTAAGATTCACTTCAGGCTGCAGTTATGCATTTACATTACATTTAATAGACGCTTTTATCCAAAGCGACTTACAAGTGTGGGACTACTATGGGTATCGGTGTCTTGCCCTGACACCTCAGCATGTAGCCAGCAGGAATTGGGAATTGAACCCACAACCCTGGGGTTGGAAGACGACTGCTCTACCAACTGAGCTACATGCTGCCCACATATACAATAATCACCTGTTAAGGATAGCGGAGGTACTGGAGCCTAGTTTACCCGTCACTGGACAAGAGGCGGGGTACACCCTAAACATGTCTATCCAGACCTGTCTATCACAGGATGACACGTAGAGACGGACAATCATTCACACTCACACCTTGGGCCAATTTAGAATCACCAATTAACTTAAGTGCATGTCTGTGGACTGTTGGAGAAGTATCTGGAAAAAACCCATGCAAACTGTTTTGTGCAAACCAAATGCACAAAAACACAGAAGAGAGAATGCAAATAAATGTGATTTATCAAGCCTGAAAGTGATTTGTGGTGGGTGAGCTTGTACCTAATTTAATACTTTTGCACAGGGAGGGGGATGCAAAGAAGAAATGAAAGAATGTGTCAAAATGCGTGGTTACCACTTGTGTAAATGTTTGTATGGAATGATTAAGAAAATAAAACAAACATATGGTGTGTCTAACGATCTGCATCCTCTTAACCACAGGCTGACTTTCATAAACTATCACATATTTGACTTTTGGCAGATCCACAGAAAAATACAAGAATTCATTCTTCACTCTGACACACACACTTTTCATAGACACACAGTGCTCCACAAAATAAAGTCTTGATTGGATTGACTAGTGGTTAACCCGAGAACTTAACCCGCAGAACTGAGTGGAAGGACACCAGTATGATGAGGTTTTGTTGCACAATTTTCAAGCTTGTGCAACAATTTAGTACTTGCTATTTGTGCTCTTAGTAAATCCGGCCCATAGTGTGCTGTAACAAGACCATTCCATGAAGTACTTATTTTAACTAGCCCATTATTTTGACCAGACGTCCAGCAGTCAGCTGCAATCACTCCCATGACCTCAAGGACTGATGCACCTCTGTGGATCAATTAGGGATGCCAAATGGTACTTTTTCCCAAGTGGGAAGTGTCATTATGTCACGCTGTGGGATGAGAACATATTGGGTGTTCCTTTATGGTTCATTAGCATTGTCTCTTTGATGTCAATGACCTTTCACAACTGACCAGTTAATGCTGTGACGGGTTTTGGTTTCCTCATCACAAAAAGATGTTTTCTGCTTTCAGCTACTTTCAGAGTTCTGGCTATTAAACTAACACATTGCTTTCTACTCTTAGGAACTGTAATGTGGTTTGCTTCCTTTGGTCTTAACCTGCAATTTAGCTGCAATATGCACAGTTAAACATGTCAAAACATTTCTACACATTAATTTCGTGCCTGGAATATATTTTCAGTTGAACCCACTCATTGATGACGTGATTGCATATGTAGTGTCTACTGTACATGTGTTCTGTGGGCTGTGTATTTCCAGTTTTTCCACTGAAATCTTCTTCCACAGTGACTCACAAGCTGTTCCATCTGCTGTGGACAAAAACAGGCCATATTAATTGCACAGATTCAACAGCACTTTGACAGCTTTTGAGAAGACATCACGTTAGCTTTCCTTTGGAGTGTACCACCAGCCTAACACACGCATAACATGTACATCCAAGCTGCTGACTTTTTTGATCTCTACTACTCTTCCTAGAGGGCAGGTGAGTCATTCAATATTCCTGTATGTATGCGTATTTCTGTGTCTGGCTCCTGTGTAGTTTTTTATGCCCTTTATATGAAGCCTCCATATGCCCACCTGAGGGAAGAGGTCTTACCACAGGGTGGGGATCAATGAACTGCTGTGTTGTGCTCAGCCAGCGTAGGATCTTATTTAGAAGACCTCCAGGTGGGTAGGATCAGTGGTGCACACAAGGAAAGAGTCAAAGCCAGCATCCATTATTTATTTTCTCATTTAACACTGGCAGCAGGTTCCTCACCCATTTCTATTTGTTCAAAGAATAGTGGTGTGTGGGGTTAATTCTCTAAAAGGGTTAATATTGGGAACATAATTGGATTCCTGCACCAGGACAGATGGGAGTTTGAAAGATAAGGGATGTGTTGTAAACACACTAAGCCCTGTCGCTGATAAAAGATCTATTTGTGCTGTCTGGTCTTTTGCTATAATGTCAGTGCATGCCAGAACGGGGCGGTCTGGTAAAGCTTATTGATCTTCCCTTACTTCTTCAATTAGAGGAATGAAGAATTAGTTCTTGCCAATAAAACATAACTTATTGTCTTCTATCCATCCAACCGTTGCTTCTCTTCACTGTTTATCTGGTTAAAAAGCAGACCCTGTTCTAATGGCAGCATAAGAACAAGCTGCTTTGTGCTGTGAAAGAAAAAACTTATAAAAAAAAAAAAAAAACTGTGCTCAGAAAACAAAAGATAACATGTGGGACTTTAGCAACAACTTTATTTGTATCTACGATGGATCTATATATAGGTTGATAATGTCAGACCCTCTTATATTCATAATACATTCAGGCCTCTTCAGAGTTACACTGGATATATCATTGCGCACTCTCATCATAAATCTATGTAAAATGATAATCATTCATGAGAAGTGTGACATTAAATTAAATGAAAGCTGAATACTAAATTTTAGATTGTTCAAGATAAAACTTTGGACATACTTGGTTTTGCATAAATGTAACACATGTATTTTTTATTGCTTTTTATTGTTGAAGACTATGCAAAGCTCACGTTTTAAAATAAAAACAAGGGAATTCCTCCACTTAAGCACTAGTTACACTGCCTAAAGGGCCCGTCCTCCACAGCACACTTTTCTTATATTCTGCAATGAAAAATGTTAAACGATTATAAAACTATTCTGCTCATAATAATCACCAAGCACTGCCCAAGCAGTTACAGTTAAACTTTTAAGCTCTAATTAAAAAATAGAAAAGGAAGATGAAGAAATGCATTCAGCCGCTGCATCCCCAGGGATGAAATCTGTCTTCTATTTTGTTGTAAATTGAGCACACCTAGCAGCTCACTGCAGAATAATCAGGAATTAGTGGATAAATGCAGCATCTGTGAAGAGTAATACGAGCCTTCATTGCTCCTGCGTCCCGAGTTTATAAAGCTCTCTCTCACTCCGAGCTGTTGGCTATGCTTCCCTTTTTGAATGCAGGATTTAAAAGCCACTGGAGAAGCACAGTGGGTGAGTAAGAAGTGTTTTCATGTCATGCTATAAGCTTCCACTCAAGATATTTTCTTTCTTTCCTTTGGATTTGTTTTCCATCTCTGAATGTATGTGAATTGTGCTTTGAAATAGCAAAGAAGGAGCGTGGAGTCCTGATTGCTGCATAATAAATGCAAAAGAAAAACCCTTGTGGTGCCTCAAGGGTTGACAAGTATTTAGGGGCAACTGTGCCACGGTAGACATTGAATGGAGGCCAAATATTACAAATAAGCAAACTCAGACTCTTAAACAGTTTAATTATTTGCACCAAGTGTTGTTTGTGTCTTTGTATTTATGAGGGAGAATTCAGTCTGTTTTTAAGGGAGTAAATAGTCCAATATGATCACTTTTTTATCTGTCATGGCAACAAGTCCAGTGGCAATGAGCTTGCAGATAACTTCACCTGGACGACTGAGAATCTTCAGACATTATCACTTTTTGCCACTTTTGCACTATTTACAGCCTTTATCTTTATCTGCATGGAGCTAAGGTGTGAAGGTGAGGGACACAGAAGAGGCCATGGACACCTTATCCCACACGTCCTTCAGCAGAGGGAGTCAACCCCCAGTGCTGACAACAGCTGTCATATCAACTCTGGAGGACCTTGTTGGAAATTGAGTGTCAGGTATTTACTTAAGCAGATTAAGTAGTGCCCCAAATATTGTGCAATTTCTTTAATCCTTGTAATTCTGCTGCAGTGCTACTGTCCTTCACTGCCATGTAAACATGACCACAAGCTGTTTTATGCCCACAGACGTTTTTATTGTGGTTGTGTTTTCTTCACAGTAGCAGACAGGCTCTAGCAGGTAACTCTCCATTGAGTTATTTCACTGTATTGTTGTACAGGGTTTCATTACACAGACACGTTTGGCTGTTGTGACGCAATCTTGTGAAATAGGGAAGTATGCAGGTAGTATATGTGCATGTGGGCCAGCTTAATGTGTATCCTTTATCTTGAGTGTCTTATTGATTAAGATATCATACATTTTTATAATCTACTGTAAATGCAATTTACTAATTGAAGTATTAGCAGGTTCTTTGATTGAAAATGTGACAAAATCACCAAAATAACATTTCTTTTTTTCAAACAAAAAAAAAAAAAACTCAAAAAAACATCATTACTGTAAGCATTATTATTCGATTGTTTTACGGTACATCTTCTGTGCAAAATGTACAGTAATTACTGCAGAAATGTCCATAAGGGCACCACCACATTTCCAATAAAGACTGAAGTTCCAAACATGGTAACAATGCAAACTGCATAAAGATTTTGCTTTATGTTTATGTACACCTACCATATGAAACATGTGATGCTTTGAAACTACCTGTTCAGTTTTTAATACTCATAATTTCTGTTAACAAACAAACAATCCCTTATCATGGTTTGTGTAACCATTAGTTCTTTAGTTGTGGTTTCATTACATACATTGAGATAGATTTGTAGCAATGTATTAAGTATTAAGCAGTTGCCTCATACCCTTTTTGACCAAGACGAATTGGTACTAGCACTGGGCTGGTGCTAGAGATGGTTCAAAGGAGGTTCAACTTGGGAACCTTCTAAGAACTGGCTAGAGAGCCATTGTAAAGCCATGTCATTACATCATTACACTACCTCCATCTTCACAACACTGATAATGCTAATCACAACAAAAACCAATGGCCGTCTACAACTTACGATCCTAAACTCACATTTAAAAACATTTGTACTATTTTTGTAATTTCTATGTCCAGAAATTACATTACGATACATTTGTAATGTTGGCTCTTTTTAGCTAGCTGATATTGTGATGCCCATTAATGTTTGATCATATTTAGGTGAATATGTATGTCATTGCACTGGGGATAATATGTTTTTTGTTTTTTGTTTTTTTGTAAATTTTCTTGCAATGTTAATTATATGGTTTTGGACCAGGCTGCTGAGTAGCAGCAACAGTGGCCATACACTGTTTTATTTTGCTATCCAGTAGATAAATGGTTAGCTTGGACCTAACATTTCCTCTAGTAGTGTTACATCTAATCCTTGACTCTGGCTCTTTACAAATTTATTTCCATGTTTGAATAAAACAGTTTTAGCATATATAAATTTACATAAATATTTGTTTATTGATGTGTACATGTTTAAATAAAAGTACTACGAAGTATTATTGTGGTATTATGTGCAAGATGCAGTTATAACCAAAACATATTTGTCAAATTGAGAGAGAAGTGGTAATGTATGATAAAATGAGCTAGTTGCGGATTTGCATTTTATCAGTGCAGTTAAACACATCTAATAAATTATTTTTATATTTACAACAAATCTTTACTTGTGCTCTTTGTAACCCAGACACTGATGCAGTTGGTTCTTAATTCTAGTCCAGCAAATACTTGGTGCCAGGTCAATTTTCTTGACAGACAGCTGGTTCTTTTGCTGTAGTAAAAGAAATTAAGCACTAGCTCTGAACCAGCCCTGGAACTGGCTTGGTGGAAAAGGGGTATCAGAGTCTTTGCAAAATTGGAATGTTTCCTTAATAAAAGCAAGTACACAGTCCACACACAAGATTAAATCCCCCTACACTAATAATGATCAATTTGAATGGTCCTAGACTTGGCTTTGGGACTGTTCTGCAGTTGTCTTAGTCATATTATAAATTCTGCATATCAGCACTGCTATCTGCAGTACTGTACAGTACACTTTGCAGTACGCAGCCTGGCATGTATAATTTTTATATCTCTTCCTGACAAGATACCTGAAGGACAACCAGAAGGAGGACAGCATAATGCGGCTCAGATCAGACAAGAGGATGTTTTTGCTGCAGCTTTTAAAACACCAGTGTCAACTGTGCTGACCAGCAGTATATGAGTGCGTACTAATTAATTAATTAATTAATATCAAAGTGCATTATTTACATCAGCAAGTTTGTGTTTGATGGATATGTCAGTGGTAACTCTGAAAGATTAAACTTTAAGTATTTGATGAATTTTATGTGACATGTAGGGAACCATTTGCATCATTGCATAATTTGACTTTTATCAAAATCATTTAGCAGACCATTGAATCCTGCCATCCATCTAGACTGAATATCAGCTCTGGCAAAGACTTCCAGTGACCTAACAAGCATTAATAAAGCTTGCACACTATAATCATGATGTAACATCCTATAAAATGGACCTAAAAATTACTAACAATACTGTAAAATATACAGATATAATGTGTAATGGGTATTTTAGAATTTAAACACTTTATCAGCTTTCAGAATATCTAACCCTAAAGTGGTAATGACTGCATGCAGTGTAATACATGACCTTCTATGTGAACTACTGTATGTCACATTTTGGTTCTTCTCAACACACTACTATTTCCAAATGTATTCTTAGTAATATGAGAGTTCAGCTTTTCCTTTCTGGTGCTGAGCAGATCTTGAGTGTGCAGATGCAGAGTGCCCAGCTACTTCCTATTCATTGCATTCTATTCATTACACACACACACACTTCTGCACAGAGCTATAGAGATGCAAAAACTCATACACATGCATATCATGCATTTCTGATTTCCTTAGCTGTGTATTAGTGCAATTGCTTTCTTTTACTCTACCCATATAAGCACCTAGACATCGCAAAAACATCAGGCAATCATGGGAATGTAATACTCTATATCTACACGCTCATCTCCTTAGGAGTGACCTGGGGTCATTATTGACGAGTCTGTGACTCACCACTGGGCAACAAGTCCCCTAACTAGCGGCAGTTATGACGTGTACATGCTGTATATTGGGAGTACACACTCAACAGACAAGGTCCTCCATGGGGACGCACATATGAATCACAGTCACAGCGGGAAGGCAAAAAACTCAGCATGACACTTTTCGTTTTACAAATTTGGCAGCAGTGACAAACCTCAATTCAGCCTCTCTCAACAGGAAGCGGCAAGCAAATATCGAATGACTTCCCTGTGACAGCTTGTTTTCTGCATACCATAATCACAAGCACAGCCATACTGGAAGTTTAGGAAGGATTTAGGCAAAAGTAACACAATGAACAGCTCACACATGAAAGTCAAGAAGCTCATTTGTTCGTTTTGTTGCTGCTTCTTGAAATGTATACACATGCAGCTGAGCCACTTGCTCAGCCTTTGGGGCATGACGAATAACTAGTACTGTATACAATTTCATTCCCACGTTGCACATTAACAAGAGGGATGGTGGTTGATGCATTTGAAAAGAAATGTAATTGAGACTGGGCGCAGTGGACACTCAGATATTAATTTCTCAGAGGGCAGGGCCTGCTGCAGGGCATCAGATAAAATGTAATTAGGCCCACATTTCATTTGAGAGTGTCTGTGTTGCAAACATAGACCCGAGGTGAACTCAGGTTGCTGCTTTGATGATAAGTAATATTGCATGCCAAACAATGTATCAGTCATTCCTGTAGATTACTAGAATATATAATTGGTATGGCTTACTGTGGACTCTTCATGAGAAGAAAGTGTTGTCACTACCTATAGGAACACAAAACTTTACTTATTTTTAGCACTATTGAAGCAACACTTCACATGGCATGTGAAACTGAGAATAACTACACCATGATTCATTCTTTATTTAGTTAGCAAAGATGAGTTCCACTAAATCTTATAACAGTAAATAACAGTAATAGTTATAATAGCAGCTATAATGGCAGAGCTAAATAGTCTGAGCTGAGGCGACCATCCAGATTCACTTACCCACTATTTTTACAGTTTTCCTCAATCAAAGGTCTTTGTTGGGCATTATACCTTGTTTCCCTATCACATGGTGTCTTCCAAAACTATTACACTCATTATAAGCACATTGATCAGTTTTAGTGGCCGTCTTCTTTGTTCACTTCTCCTTGAGGAACAGGCCTTAAGCAAAGCATTGTGTTCTTAGCTCAGTCAGAAAACTGTGTGTCCCTAAGCCTCATCATCCTGAGGCTCAACTCAAGGCACACTGGCTGTAATAGAATTAGTACACCCCAAACATGTTATCATTAAAGATTTTACAATTTTTTTTTTGTTCAGAACAATGAAAAAAGAAGGCTGGGTACCAACCTAACTAAACTAGGCACTAAATCAACTATAAACAACGTAGACCAGGATGATGCTTGCATCTGAAAAAGGAAACCATATTTAGTGAACTCAGCAGGTGAGGCAAATCACTTGGACAGTGGTTGTAAAACTGACAGGGTCCAGCAATGGAGTTAGTAATGCACACAAACTCACAAAACATAGAATGGTGTACAGTACACTTTACTATACAGATAGGCTGATTTCAGAATGGGAAACAGGTGAGCTTAAAGGCGAAGAGGTGAACAGGCTTTGGAGTGACATGAAAGTTGGATAACTGCAAGATGTGGTTTAGTCAGGGCCTGAAATAAGAGCACAGTTAAAGTATCAAGTGGCTCTGGCACTTGAATGTAAGACTCTGAATCTTGCCTGACCCGTTAATTCTATAAGTGTGCCTGATCTGTATCTCTGCTCTCTGGACTAGATTAAGGATTGTGAACCAGCACTCAAACCTGGACCTGAACTTGAATCTGAACTTAGACCAGCCTTGATGTCTGAATCTAGCCCACTAACTCTGTAAGTCTTATCTATTGCCTGACCTGTTTCTCTGTTCTCTTAAAAAGATTAAGCAGTGTGGATTTGGACTGTTTGCTGAATCTGGCTTCTGAACTGAATCTGACTCTTCCTATTCCATTTTGATTTCCCCTGACTCTAACAGGACCCTGTTAACTAATTGTTTGACTAGTCTAAGGATTTTTCACCCCCTTAGTTTTTGCGTGTTGTCTGCCCTTTTTTGTGTCAAGGTCACCCCAGATGGCGCAATCTTGTGCCTCCACCATCCTTACATCCTGCCCAAAGCTTCAAACCTTCAACCACCTGCCTATATTAACCTGCTCAGCTCAAGAACTCTACCTCTTGCTCACCTTACCTTGGAAGCGATCCTTACCCAAGCCTCTGCTCCAGTTCCTGTTTTCAGTTTTCCCAACCATCTGCCTCTCAAACATCTTTTATTTCATTCTCACCTATCAGCCTCATCCCTGAGCCCAGTCCACACAAACCCTAACAATTATGAATATATTCTACCCCTACTTTGGTCAAAATATCCTCAAGAATCAAATTCTACAATCAAGCAAGCGTCCTATGTATCACAAGCTTAAAAGTCAGTCAAATGTGTAAATGAACGGTGAGATGAGTTTTGTCATTAGAAGTCCAAAAGTAATTTAGGTCAGTTGTTCTCATGTGGTAAATTTTGTCTTGTCCCTATATAGCAGGATTGTGCATCTCTAATTAGATACTGGAGCCACTCTCTGTCCTGGACATATGCAAAGACATTCTGCTGGACATTTCTATTAAAGTTGCTACCAGCATTCTACCATGCTGCCAGATATTTACCTGCACCACCTGGTCTGAATGTGTGAAGCCCTCTGTTCTTCAGAGATTTTGCAGGCTAAGCCAAAGTCAATTACTTTTACTTTCAATAGTCTCTGTAAATGGCCCACAATCATTATATTCTCAGGTTTCAGATCAGTATACACAATCCCTTTGTGCTTCGGAAACCATACAGTCTTACCTCAAACTGAAATCCTGTATAACAGTACTACGAGAAGGTCAACTACTGGTGGAGATAACATTTTTGAATGTCTTACCAGGGGCATTGCAAGGTTCACCTCTGGGCAACTTACTGACTTACAAGTAGTAAAGGCATAACAAAAAAAAAGCCCAAGGCAGTACAGTGTACTTTAACAGCAGTTATATAAAGGTTGTATCATATGTAGTGTTCTTTTTTAATAGTTGCTGCAATAGTCTATACATCTGTTTGTTTTGATTTTCATTCATTAGAACAGAAATTTCATTGTTGATGGAATAATATTGATTAATAATTCATATTATGTTATTTAGTGCAATCGTGGGTTTTATTTAATTTCGCAATCAAGAAATATGCCTTTACTTTGTTGTTATATAACTTTATATATTTAGCATTTACATAACATATGTTTTAAGGAAATGGGTCTTTTCCTGTTTAGTGATGTCACACATTCATTTATTTACAAAATGTTTCTATAAATGGCAGTTCTGTTTTACTGCTGCTGGTTGAAGCCACGAGGCACTTCCTTCCACCAGTGTGCAGGGTAATGACATTAAATAATGACATAAACTGTTGCCTGCATCTCTTCTGAATGAGAGTCAGAGAACCTGCTGTGAATATCCTACACTAAGTAATATTTCTACCGTCAGATAAAATACGCAAATCACTACTAGACTACTAAGTCTTAGATGCAAAATTTAATAAATGTATCTTACATTTATGTTATAGTTTATACTGTACATGCAGATTCAGAGGCATTTTGTTGAGTGGGAAGTGCATTAATCTAAACGCCACATCCAACCTCCCCCATTTCCTCTCAGCACACAGAACAATCTACAATCTGTTTCCTCTGTGGTGGTACCTCCTGACTTATGCAGAACTCAAATCTTGCCAGAATAATTTATTACTTTCCTTCATGTTGGGCGAATCTCCACTCTGCAGTATAAAGAGCTGGCAAGGCCCAAGATGCTCACACATCATTACGCAGTACAGAGATAGTGTAACCTGGGTGACAAGGCCTGTTAGTGCTATACACAGAGCTTTATCCATGCAGTTATGAACTAATTCAGGAGGAATCTGGGCAGGTCTTTGACTGTGTGAACATTATAACTCTGACCCTATTATGGCTTACTGAATTCACACACATTCAGTACATCCAGATGACTGGAATGTCATCACATTTCATGGCGAATCACAAGGACACAATGAATCATGATTAGGTGTGATAGCCACAACTGTGCCTGTGGATGTAGTAAAAAATGCAATGCAAGTTGGGAACTGGCAGTTTTATTTATATAAATATATATATATATATATCCCAGTGAGTAATAAAACAAGCATGAATGTAAATGTGGATATTATTTGCATACTGTTGAATGCATTGGTTGATTCTGGCTGCCTTATTTCTCTTGTGTGCAAATTCTATTTATTCGTGATTAGGTATTGTCTCACATCATCTGAAAAAGGTTTTTGAGCATGCAGCTTTTGAATTCGGCAGAAGACAAAGTAGATTTTTGCACTGAGGTACACATCTGTTTTGAAATAAAAGTTCTTGATTGTGTTGTCCATATTGCTCAGTGTTCTGTGTCTGACTGGCTAGCAGGACACTAATGACCACATTATGAATTTGCATCATTTCTAAATCAATTTCTGTGGCGTCTTTGCTCAAGGTTTGGAGATAAACAATGAAAGGTGCATTGAGATTTAGAGGGATCCATTAGCAAAAATGGAATATTATAGTCTCATGTCATTAGTAAGTTTTCACCTGAAAATACAATCAACTGTATTTTCTGTAGCTTAGAATAAGCCTTCTATAACTGCACAGGCAGATAGACAGGGGCCCCCACCTTGGAGGAAGTCATGTTGCTGTACCATACCAAAGGACAAACTAAACATTAGCTTTAAAAGGGAATTAAAAAATAATAATAGATTATTAATCCCTTTGGGGAAATTGTTTGTGGACAGGCTGCCTCTTTGAGGCGCACAGTGTCTTGTCCAGAGACACTTGGCCAGGAATTGAACCACCAACCTTGGGGTTTGCAAGCAACACAGCTGTCCTAGCTTTTTTTGATTAAATTTGGAGTTACAGTAATATTCTTTATCTTAAATGCTGTGATACTATTGCCTATAGTCATATAGTCATTCTGAACCGCTTAGTCCGCGCAGGGGTCATGGGTGTGCTGGAGCCTATCCCAGCCAGCTTACGGGCGAGAGGCATGCCTATAGTCTTATATACTAACTAGTTAATCTAAAGTAACCTCATCACTTGACATATTACTAGTTGATGCAATCATAGAAGATGAAATTACATCTCCTAAATGATGTATCACATTATCAGTGCGTCAATCTATGTGATATTCTGATTGGTTGGTTAGCAGACTTAGGTTGTAGAGGCAGTTACACTGTCAGACAGTCATCTTAAAATTCTGACAGTGTCAGAACCTAATTTTCTATCCTATCTTTTGTCATAAGATTGTGACAACAGCCATCTTTGAATCTCTCTCATGGTGCAATGTCAGACCACCGTATTTGAGCCCCAAACAAAGACATCACCACATTGCTACAGCCCGAGATAACACATTGTATACCACCATTGGGGGCGGTTCATTCTGCAGTCTCCCTAGTAAACACTGCTAAATCTGTCACATTTTACACAGTGTACCTTAACTGCATAACTGAGGAAATAAAGCATTTTTAATATCTTCCTGCAAGTGGCAACGTTACATTTCATGTTGCGGCAAAGAGAACAGGGAATATTATATATATATACAGCATATATGGTTGTTGACTGTCTACAAGCCAAAATCATAAATCAAACTATAAAAACTTGACTGATTTTATCACATGATAACTGAAACGATACAAATGGTCGAATTTCACTTCTGGAAACTGCCCTTCTACTTACAATACTTTGATGAAGTGAAAGGCCCACAGCATGTCATTTTCTGCATTTTTCAAAAGCAAAACAAATACCACTGTGATTGCAAAAACAGCTGTTGTCTCTTTGATTGATTATCCGCCTGAACTCCATTACCTCACCAGAAGTCTGGAGGTAAAATGCTTTTGAGATCTGTAGTGATTCAGAATTTCATATCCATTGTACTTGTTGATATAGCCACAGAAACATCTGCATCTATCTGCCACAGTATTCATTCTGAAGAAAAGGAAGAGGTAAAATTCACAGCCTCTACATGAGGTAAAAGTTGGCATTTTCACAAGATAAGATTATCCTGCAGCTAAGCCTCCAGATGTCGACTACATTTTCTGTTAGATCATGTGAAAGAGGTGTGTGCTTGCACACCAGTGTCACAATACAAATAGAGCCAACTGGATTAAAAGGTCATTCGCTCCTATCACCATTTCACCTATCACTGCTAAAACAAGAGAGACCTTGAGGTTTGTCTGCAGGTGTTTCATACACAGACAGAAAGATTTGAAAGACATTTTCTTTATGTTATGATTACTGATGATTGATTTCAGAGATAACAGATAAATACAAGTAATCTTAGATACAAAACAACACAGGGTCTCTTGGCTTAATTAATGTCAGGCAGAGGATTTGGAGAATAGGGAGTAATGTTAACAATAGATGGAGAGAGAAACTGGGGAAATGCCTTGTGCACATTCTTTACAATGGAGTTTACTCAAGTTACATTCCATCCACAATAAGCCATTTTTGCCCTGTCAATAGAAGGCAACTAATTTGTTTACTTTCTAAATCATTTCTAAATTGGCTTGATATTAAGGCATATCCCTAAGAGCATGTACCCTCTGAATGAATCTGGGTTATTACAAAGCAACTACTGCAGCTTTTCTGTTCACGAAATAATAACCAGATGTGAATGAAATTTGTAGATGGACCTTTGCCCCAGATATGTATGGGATGTTGTACAAAACCAGTTTATTTATGAAGCTTTAGAGTCAAGTGGGAGTAAGTCGTGTTATTAAAGCACAATCTTGGAAGAGTCCCATAGGCTCCAAAAGACTGAGAGAAGTACATATGTAGCTACTGCATACAAACTAATTCTAATCAGTGTGAAAGTGCTGCACTCTAGTTACACTGGGAAATAAAAATGTATACTCAAATATATCAGCATTTTTACTAAATTTGGTTGCAATGCACAACTGAGGAGCTTCTCGCAGCACAGAAGCAAAAAATATACACCTAATTGTGGGTGGTGATGATGGTGGTTCTCTAGGAACGTCTGAGGAAGAAATGTTAATATTACAATTTTGAAAAAAACATTTTTGCAGGTTACAGCCTTATCTGTTTAGTGATCACTTTTAATCTTGATGAAGTTGCCCACACTATAATCCAACAGATTTTACCCACACATCTCACTCCTTCTGTGTAACAGTTAGAACATTACCGCAGCACCATGTACTTAGTGTCACTGTGACCCAGCTCGCTCTCCCTCTACTGCCTTGGACTCAGACAGCCCGGGGCTGTCTACACACGATTACCAGCAGAATCACTTTGCACTGGTATGAACCACTGCTTTCCTACAGAGAGAGTAATAATGCTCAACCTCACTCTAGCGGTACCTTGAGTGTTGAATACTGCTTAGATTTTAAGTGATTCTAAATATAACGTTTAGATTAGCAGGGAGGAACAGTAAGAATATCTATGATCCTCCAGAGTGTTTATATCTACACTGCATTCCGAAAGTATTCAGACCCCATTCACGTTTTTCAATTTTATGTTACAGCCTAATACTACAATCATTCAGATTCATTTTTTTCTCTTTAATCTACACTGAAAAAGGAAAAGTGAAATATAACATTGGCATAAGTATTCAAAACCTTTAGCAACTTGAAATTTAGCTCAAGTGCCTCCTGTTTCTCTTGATCATTGCTGAGATGATTCTATGCCTTGATTAAAGTCCACCTGTGGTAAATTAAAATGATTGGGCATGATTTGGAAAGGCACACGCCTCTCTAGAGAAGGCCTCACAGCTGACAATGCATGTTGTATCAAAGGAAGTGCCTGCAGAGCTCAGAGACAGGATTACTGCAAGGCACAGATCTGGGAAAGGCTTCAAAAATTCTGCACTGAAGGTTCCCAAGAAGCACCAAAAAGCACCTGAAGGACTCTCAGACTGTGAAGAACAAGATTGTTTGGTCTGATGAAACCAAGATTGAACTGCTTGGCCTCAATTGTAAATGTTATGTCTGGAGGAAACCAGGCACTGTTCAACACCTGCCCAATACCATCCCAACAGTAAAGCATGGTGGTGGTGTCTGGTTGCTGTGGGAATATTTTTCAGCAGCAGGAACTGGGAGACTGGTCAGGGTTGAGGGAAAGCTGAATGGAGAAAAGTACAAAGATATCCTCAATAAAAAACTGTCCCAAAATGCCCAGGACCTCAGACTGGGCTGAAGGTTTTACTTTCAACATTACAACAATCCTAAGCACACAGCCAAGACATCACAGGAGAGGCTTAAGGACAACTCTTGCAATGTCCTAGAGTTGCATAGAGTCCTGACTTGAACCCTATTGAACAACTCTGATGAGACCTGAAAAAGGCTTTCAACCGACGGTCTCCATCCAAACTGACAGAGATTGAGAGAATTTGCAAAGAAGAATGGCAGAAAATCGTCCAGTCTAGGTGTGGAAAACGTGTTGCATCATACCCAAGCAGACCTGAGGCTGTAATTGTTGCCAAAGGTGCTTCAACAAAGTACTGAGCAAATCTGAATACTTAAGTACATGTGATATTTCAGTTTTCAGTCTCTAATACATTTACAGACATTTTAAAAATTCTGTTTTCACCTTGCAATTATGGGACACTGAGTGTAAATTAAAAAAAATCAGACTGCAAGATAAAATTGAAAAAACCTTTCTGAAAGCACTGTATGTGATCAAATGTCATCATAGATTATGATGGTGAATCACTGAGCTCAACCCATTTCAACACACAGTGCAAAGTGTTGTACAATTCTAAAACATGGTTAGTGCATAGCTTTGCCTTCTGAGGATCTGTCTGTTTAACTTGCATCGCTGCTTGTGGCTGGAGATTAGAACCACATCTTGCTTCACTGTTGCATAATAGAGGTGTGTGTAATCTTTGAACACTTTGACTCAAACCACAAATGTCTGCAAGCACAGGGCTCCATTTTTCACAATTATCAATAATGCTTCTTACTAAACAGTATAAGGACAAAATGTAGGTATATCACTTCAACTTAGTTTAAACAATGATTTTTCTCTGCAAATGTTGGGCCACACTGGGAGCAGTATATGGCATTCTTTTCTTTGCAATATCTCACCCACATAAATTGCATGAGCCAGTCCTGTCAGAAAGAGTATGCCTTTACAGTACCTTTTTCAACACCTGTTCATCTGAAATATTCTCATCAGAAATTTCAGAGTGTAGTGGCACAGGAAGTTCTGAATGATCTTTTGAAAAATGAATCAATAGTTTCTCTTGTCATCAAAAGGCCAAGCAAGAGTGAGAATATGGCAGATCCACATCAAAAGTACAACCTTTCACTTTTATCCCCACAGTGTGAGAATCAATGTTTCCTGTCTTACCATATTTCTTTTGAGTACACTTACATGTCATCTACTAATATCCATACATATATTGCAAGTGTACAACCTCATAATGATCACACTTTAAATACAATTTGTGCAACTGTACTTTCACACTAAGGCGTAGAAAAAAAAGTTTACTGCTGGAGGCTTGAAAGTATCTCCTGGTAACGAGTTCAACATATTTATGTTATATAGATGTCTAAAGGGATTATAATGCCTTTCCAATAATTTAGGGTAGGACTAGGCACAAACATTTGATATTACATCATCACATAAACTGCAATTATTTTATAGCTTGAATATATATATATATATATATAATATAGATAGATAGATAGATAGATAGATAGATAGATAGATACACACACACACAGTATCAATTATACATTTGTCTTTTAAATTCCATTTAATAACCGCTAGGAAGGCCACAGTTAATGACACACTTTCATGGGGTTGAAGGGGTTTAGTTTGTCCACCTAATGAGCCTATTCAGATTAGGTGTGAAGTAAAAACCAACCTGGACCTAGCTGAGTAGTGAAATGCATTAGCATCACAAAAAATAATTCCGGTTGCCATAACTCAACTTCAGGTTAACATTTAGAGAGTAAAGACAAATGTGGCAACTTATCACAGATGTGACACACATA